>WOVY01006225.1:0-57500 GCA_013436015.1 Rhipicephalus annulatus | reverse complement strand
TTGTTTTTAGAATCCAAGGAAAATGGCGATAATTAATTAAAGGAATTCATTGAAACTGTCAGATGGCTCTCTTGTGAGCAGATGAGATGGTAGCGGCGCCTGGCGGTATAGATCACAACCACGCGCCTTTTTCTTCGTGGCCTCTGAGATTCGCTTCAACAGCGCACAATGTTTACCGAAGGAATGCACCAGGGCTGGCAAAGCTGACGTTCAAATGCCACTACCAGATATTTAAGCCAGAGATTACGGCCACCTGCCATCTTTTTTTATTGATCACACCTACATTAACAGATTGCGAGATGGCAGAAAAGGAGATTCGAGGCACACAGCTTACTGCGATTACCGAGTTTTGTCTGGTTTGGGTTCAGGGTGGCTCGGAGCAAGCCGTACGTCCACATGCTCTGTAGAATGGACCGGATGGGAGCTCGTGAAAAGAGATCGATTGCACGAATAGAGTGCAGTGCCCCGAGAATGTCTTTTGTAATCGGTTCCTACGCACAGATAGGCACTTGTGTCCATCGTATGAGTCCATGAATTCTTTCGGCGATTCATAATTATTGTACTATAAAGGCGCCTGTCTATTCTCAGCTGAATTCAGTTACCGCAACTGCTCGCATATTACGAGCACTGGTTAACCTTGGATTCTATTGCCTCACGTTCACCGAGTGGGGCTAATGTCGGCAATTCTAGGCAAACTGTGGGCTACCAGCTGTTATAAAACTAGAACTAGGATCAATGCCATACAAATATGTGAGTTTTCTACAAATTAAAAAAAACATTTTAAAGCTAAACGATTCATGTCCCGATTCAGCGTCATATCTATCTATCTATCTATCTATCTATCTATCTATCTATCTATCTATCTATCTATCTATCTATCTATCTATCTATCTATCTATCTATCTATCTATCTATCTATCTATCTATCTATCTATCTGCACATACATACATACATACATACATACATACATACATACATACATACATACATACATACATACATACATACATACATACATACATGCAAACACACACACACACATACATACATACATACATACATACATACATACATACATACATACATACATACATACATACATACATACATACATACATACATACATACATACATACATACATACATACATACATACATACATACATACATACATACATACATACATACATACATACATACACATGCGTGGGTGTGTGGCAGTTCATCTGGCCTGCTTTCAATAAAGTTGCGCAGTGCGGTTTTCTACGAACGCTATTTACATGTGCGATCTCGCTCTGGGAGCCTTCCAACTTTCTCTTTCCTCTCCCCATTATATAGGGTATAATAGTGGGTGGGAAGATTTGGGTTAACCTCCCTGTCTTTCTCTCATTTCCTTATCTTGCTCGCTCTTCATCATGGTGAAGGTCAATCGAAAGCGTTCATATTTCCGGTTTATCAAGTGACAAGTAAGGCTTATAACTGATTTTATAGCGGTCAACACAGGCCCGTTCTTAGGAGAATATATTTTATAATGCTATCTAGAGAAAGAAAAAAAACGAAACAAAATCTCGATTGAATAAAAGTAGGAAGACAAAAAATGACAAACAGAAAGAAAACACAGCAAAAATTTGGAGAAGGCGTTAATCAACAAGTATAAACAAAAACAAAGTGGAAATGCTTTTTACCAACAGCTGAGTTTTCAGGGGATCTTTAATGAAAAACGGAACTTGCAGGTCACGTACTTGTATATTGTATCGAGACCTTCACTCACCGTGAATGGTTCACTTCTTCAGTGAAACCATCAAAAAGAGAAAGAGAGAGAGGACAACTCAGGAGCGAAAGTCGAGGAACTAGCTTAAAAAACCGGCCAAGCGAGAATCGCTTCCGTATATAGTTATTGTTTGCGAGTTTCGTTCGCTCCAATTCGCGTACATTGCTTCCAGGTAGTAGACAGCCAATTAGAAGCGGCAGTGATTCCGTGTGATCCTAACTTCAGATCTGTCCTGTCGAGTAGAACAGTATTGAGAGTAATCAGTAATGTATTATCGCTCACTCAAAGGGGGGACAAAACACATAATTCCGATAAAAAAGACTTGAGTCATGTAATAATAAAATCACGATACTATATCGCTCATCCATTCGCTCGTTCACTCTGAGGTGCTTCAACAAAACAGTGAAGTTCAAGAAAAGACTACAGCAAAGATCATTTGTATCGTTCTCATTATAGAAAACATTAAGGATTTACAGCGCTAAAAGAATGACAAAAATTATTTCCACTACATATATGACTTTAATGATTTCTCTCATTCTACGTTAATCGTGGTCATAGTATGTCCGTACTGGCGATACCTATCCCTAACTCCAATAAAACAAAACCGACAAAGGCCAATTACAACGCGAAAGACGGGACAGTGAAACACACAAACAAATTGCTATATAGGGTCTCTGTATAGGGTATCATTCGGCCGAAATGAGCAATTTAGTACATACAGTTCATGTCCAGCTCGTGTTTGTTCTATAACCCCACAGCACATTACATGATTCGCTTAGAGGACACTAAATCATTCACACGAGAGAGAGAATAAAAGACTAATGAATGACGATCAGTGGTGTAGCCAAGTGGTAGCACACAACACCCTTGCCCCTCCCCCCCCCCCAACAAACTTTTTTTCGCCATGGCATACCGAGTGAAATGTAACACTTTCAAGGGATGCCCCCCCCCCCCCCGTGCAAAAAATTTTGGCCTGTGCCCCTTATGATTATGGAAAGTTAAGGAGGTGTGTCGGAGGAGTGGTGTCGAGTCGGCGCAGTACTACAATGGCGCACAATGTTAAAGGACTTGTACAAAAGCTGTGACCATTCTTACGGCTACAATTGACCTGTTGGCGTCAAGTCAAGAGCCCATGCTCAAACGCCCTGCTTCGGTATAGGTAATGCGCAACTTTACAAGTGAGCACTAGACCAAACTGGAGAAACGACGCCGTCGGTTGAACAAATAGGACTCAGAGATGAGTTTTCGTATTACCGCAAATTTAAAAGACCAGATTCGTCTTGATGTGGCCTTCACACGAGGCTACCGAAATTTATGACGATTCGATCAGTACAGTGGATAGTGGCATTCGATCAGCTCGTCAAATGCTTTATGAAGCTGCTGAGACATCCGTATTTACGATTCGAGTTTTCTCAAGCTTCACGATTCCCCTCTGATACCGCGGTTTTTCTCATTTGGAGATAACTCGTCAAATGACCCTCCTTTCATAGCGCTTCTGAAATAGCGCACTGTATAAGAAACACTGACCCCTCCAACTTGCCTACATTTGTCATTTTTCGCATACTCTGGTTATTTCCGAGTAACACCCAGCTGCTACATATATAACAGTGTTTCCATAGCGCCAGAAGACACCTTTGTTGCCAAAACAAAACAAAACAAGAAATTGGGTGAGCACGTGAAGTTAACCGCTTCCCGCAATCCAGACAGGGCGGGCGGTTATAACGTCTCGACCACACTGGTTCCTTCTTCCGAATGTTTCCTCTGCTCTTCGATCTTCTCGGATGACGCACATTCGGATACGCCTATACTTAGGTGCTCTCAAAGGTGCGCCCAAAGTGGGTCACACTTTGCGGCGACTTGCATACTCAGCATCCCTCGGAAGATCGATATGGGAGCTGGAAGAGGGCAGGTCTGCATGACCTACGCATTTTCATCGGAGATATATAACCGAGCACGATCATGCCAAGACGTCAAGTTTGGGACAGGTTTCTCACATCTACTGCTACACACACCCCCTTATGTGAACACGCTCTCAGCTGAATGACCGATCGCGTGGACACATTTGTTTTGAGCTATACGCTCAGGCGTGCTCTATCTTCACGCAGCTTCAATTTAAAAGAATGATGCATCCCCATTTCATCCTTCCTGGTTACATTCTATACCCATGCATAAGTACTCCCCCTTTTCTCTCTTTTTTAGATAAAGTGCACTACATTGTGCGAGACCTTTTTCCCCCGTCTCAACTTTCCAATTTATCCTTCTTTCCCCTGCTCTCTCTGTCTTCTTTCTTTCTGCCTTTTTTCCCTTGTAGGTTCTTCTTCGGCGTTCCCTTCCAGCGGCGCACCGCTACAGCTTAGAGGGTGCAGCCACAGAAGCGAGAACAACCCGACAGTGTCTACGGAAGCGAGAGGACGAAACAAGACCCGGAACTTCAGCTCTCCGAGCCTCAATGCTTGACCCTCTTTTAGGGAATGTGGGTCACACGAGGCGACGTTAAAGCTATAGCCGGCTCTTCTTCTTGTCCACAAAGGTCGCAGGGTCACTCGGAGAGGCGAAGGTCAGCGGGTAAGCAGTTTTGACCTAGAAGAACACGCGTGAACAATGGAAAAGGTGCACACAGGATGGCGTAATATTGTTTCCTTGCCCTGCTCTCTTCTTTTTAACAACGTGCTGCAGCGCAAATGCTCTATGAAATGTGTGGCCCGATTTAAGAACACAAGCTAGGTAATAATAATCGTTGGGATTCAACGTCCCAAAACCATGATTATGAGAAGCGCCGAAGGGGAGGGCTCCGAAAATTTTAACCTCCTGGTCTTGAAACGCACACCTTAATCTCAGCACATGGTCATCTAGCATTTTCAACTCCGTCGAAAATGTGGCCGCCAAAGACGAAGATTGGCCTAGGTTGTTAAATCGAATTAGCACATGCAAAAACTTAGGCAACCTCGCCATATAGAGAAAAAAAATGGGGGGGGGGGTTGGATGATAGAATGTCGTACAATGTCGAGGCGTGCGTGCCTGAGAATGCATTCCTTTCTTCATTTATATCACATTGCGCAATGTTCCCTCCCGACTTCTTCATTTCTTCGTGCCGGGCGTCGGACCTTCATCCGTGCGCTTAGCGGCGCAACACTTCAGTTGCTACATGCAGCAACGCCAGTCATGTTTTTACAGCCAGGGAACAGTGAATGTGGCATTCGGAACTAACAACTGACCTCGATAAATGATCACATCGTCATATCCGAAATCACCGCCCAAGCACTCCGTACAAATGATTAACCAGCAAAAGACGAAACATGCGGCCTCGGTGTTTAGCAGCGGGTGGAACTACACGTGGCCGTGAAGCCTTTGACAATTGTTGGTTACATATGTCGACGCTTCTTAATGGGGGTAAACGTTCGGCTTGGGTTCACGTCCCACAACGTTGATTTCACATGCCGCACATTATACCTCGCATGATCACGGTCATGGAAGAGTGTAATGAGCGGTCAAATGCGTTTCGCAATGCGTTATTCGCAGTGGCTGTTTTTCGAACCGCAGACGGTCGCAGACGTCGCGGGTGAAGCGAAATTGCCGCAGGAGAAACTCCCGCCGAGAAGTGGGCCCCGGCGAACGCGCTTCCAGCAGTCATCACGCTGACGCAGCAAAGCCACACAATCGGCGTAGGCACTGTGTCACGTGGCCTACCACATCACATCACATCACACCACATCACTTTATTTCCTTAAAGACCCCTCAAGTGGGTAGTACATAAGGGGTGGGTATACAGTGTAGCCAGGTGACTTCACTCGGTAAGAAAGTTTGTTACTTTGTCCAAGAAGTTTGATGGATTAGTAATGGCTGCAATGATGTGGGAAAGGCCATTCCAATCTGTTGCTGCTCGGGGGAAAAATGAAGAGGAAAATGTGAGGGCGCGAGCACGTGGGCGTGACACTTGCAATTGATGTCCGCGGCGATGAGACAGAAAGTCATCACGTTGACGCCGCTAAGTCACATGATCGGCGTATACGCACTGTGTCACGTGGCCCATAGACAGAAAGAAATCAAGACGAATTTTTCGCTTCCTTAAGAACCACGCATTGATTTTTCGGCGTGGCGTCGTTGCAAGCGTTTGACATTGATTGATTGATATGTGGGGTTTAACGTCCCAAAACCACTATATGATAATGAGAGACGCCGTAGTGGAGGGCTCCGGAAATTTCGACCACCTGGGGTTCTTTAACGTGCACCCAAATCTGAGCACACGGGCCTACAACATTTCCGCCTCCATCGGAACTGCAGCCGCCGCAAGCGTTTGACATCGCCATCAATGTCGGTCGTGGTTTGCAGGATCCGCCAGCCACCGGCGCTTGCATACATACCAGTTCACAATTTGGCGCGGCCGTCGGTATCATCGGTACGCAGTTGCTGCCGGCAATCGGCCTCCCAGCCCTGTTTTTGAGCCAGGACTGCGCCATCGACCCGACGAATGGGAGCTCTCTCGCGCTTCCACTGTCAGCGCTCTTCTAGAGTTAGTAGATTGTTTCAGGAGAAACTGGTGTGCTCGGTGCCATGATCAGTGTGTTAACTTTTTTTTTAGCAAAGCCGCCAGAATGCCCTCAGAAAGTCGCCAATTTTAACCAAAATTTGCTAAACGATGATGATGCTTATCATTTTTTTCCTGAGTCATTTGTTTTTGATTTGATAAAGTACGTGAAGGGAATATTTTTTGTTTAAACAACATTTCCGATCAATTCATCTTGTGGCCAATGAAGGTGAACTTCGCTGCCACATCCTGACTATGGCAGAACCGGTTAAGCATTGCACGCTAATGATCGCAGCGCCAAAAGCAGCTCGATCCTTTGCGCTTTGGGGGCCTCATGTATTGGAGCTCGTTCTGAGCATTCTGCTGTTCTCACAGTTTTCTAATTTTCTATGTCTGTTTCACAACATTCTACCTCAAATTTCGAAAGTCCTTAAAAAATATCGCTAAGACTCCAAATAGATGCAATTGTCACCAGCACAACTGTAAAAATGGCTAATTTAGTGACTTCATCGCTAAGTTGACACCACTGGCCACGGCTTCGACGAGATGGATGACGTCACTCATAACACAAGCCACTGGTGCACGTGCTTGGGCACGGCGCCGTGAATGACGTAACTGATACGACACCCAAGGAAGACGGCTCGTGGCACCTATGCCGGGCAGTTTTTCGTTTCTCCTAGCCATATATAGCTTTCGCTGCAAAACGACCGACAAGCCCACGATCAAGAGAGCATCGGTTATTAGAAAAAAAAGTGCGTAAAAATGCACAAGCGATTGGGAAACCTTCGAGGGACTCATTTGTGTACCCTCACTGGTGCCTGGAGCTTTTCGCACATGACAGCGCCACCGAGATCACCGGGAGTGTATGCGGAGTTCCCCTACAAAGGGGTTGGGAAGCAGGCGAGGAGGGGAGGTGAGAGCGCCAATGTTAATCATATAATTTCTTTCCCTATTAAGTCAATGCAATGGGGATAGTTTGCGCACCCTCTCCTCCTTATTCTGTGACTAGGGGCACTGAAAGAGCCCCACCCTATGCACGTGCCTATGGAGATCAGTAACTAACAGCAAGCATTGCTTGAGACAGCTCTGTATTGGACAATCACCCTTTAGCTCGCCCGCCTTCACTCCTGGTAGCATACCCAGCTGGCCGCCCACGGAAGGGTATGGACACCACTAGATCGCGCACTTCCGGGTGCACTTTCTTTTAACGTATTCCTGCCAGAAATGTGGCATTTAAGCCACCCACTACGAAGCAAGAAAAGGGCGAGAAGAGGACGAGAAAAGGGGAGAGGGTTTTGATTTAAGTATCCGCGAAGAGTATGCAGCGTCAGTGGTTTCGTTTTTCGTTAGTGTACGTTTGATCGGACAGGGTTGAAAAGAGTGGGGGGGGGGGAGGGGGGTATTCGCGAACTTCTTCAGTCGCGCCATATGAAAAGATTGGAAGTGTGGGAGAGCTTCACTCGAAACAATTGTCGCGGGCACGGTCTGCGGACGGCCACGCCCCTTTTATTGTGCCCCACATCGACTCGCACAAAAGCCTTTTTCTCACTCCCCCCCCCCCCCCCCCCGAGTCGTCGTGGCGGTCAATGAGTTGACGTTCACAATAGCAGCTGCGTGGGCGCGGCGAATTTCTCCGCACCTGCCCTTCACTAATACCAGTGTTTACTTGTTTGTGGTTCCTACGAGCCGGCTTTTGTTTTGCGGCAAAATAAATGGAGAAACGCGGCAAAAGTTTTGCGACTTTAAACGCTGCGCGCTAACGAGCGTCGCTGACGCACGCAGGTTATGCTCTGAAGGCACGCTAGATGGCAGGAACGTCCGCAATGAGTGGATGGAGTGGGCATTTCTTTATTTTTCATTTTTTGTCAGGGGGTTGTTTTATGCTAGCTACTTCCTTCGAATGACGTTATATGGATTCAGTAGCCGCGATACTACCAATCGGAGAGTTTCCTAAGATTAGCTGGAGGGGATTCCGGCGCTGCCATCGTTCAGCGACCATGGGAATGATGTGTACAGTACACAAGTTTGCCTAGTTTTCTTGCTTGCGGGCTTCAAACGTACTTGTGGCTATGTTTAGTGTTTGGTTGATTTTGTTTCAAATAATAAAAAAAGCGAACCGTTGTTAACTTCATGACCCGATTTAAATATTTGTGAGCCTAAATGGTTAAGGTGGTGTAGCGCAACTGCTGAACATTTGCTGATTGATGTTTCGTGTCAAAGTAGCTTCGAGCCCCGCGAAGCCAAACGGAGATGGAAGTAGAAAGATTAGAACAATTTTGTCTACCAACCTCTTCATCATTAAACGCAATAATTGACCATCGGCATTCAACCCATTCAACGGAGTCGTCTGCGTCAGCACAAGTGATACAAAAAAAAAGAAAGTCACCATCCCGTGACGACGTCACTCTATGACGTCATGACAACGTCACTACACAAAGTCACAGCTTGGTGAACGTTGGGATGATCACGGAGGCCATGCGCAATCCTGTGAAGTCTTCTTAAAGTAGTCGGGCATCCGCCACCATTGTTTGAGACAGAGAATCACTCCTCCTCACACGGCAGTTCACAGCCGAGCTCTCGTCTCCCGCAAGTGTCTTTCGTTAAACGTTACACACACATAAGCCGGCTTATACTTAGTATCAAATGATTAAAAGCTAATTAAACAAAGCCTCTTTTATCGTCCCATTGTCTTACTGTTTTGTGGTCATGCTGCACGCTGTTTAGGCAACAGCTGTGCACGTTTGAACAGCTGCGCTCAAAACTGCCCAAATAAAGAACGCACTTGTAAAGGCGCTTGTAAGTTCTCGTAATTAGATTTGCATTTTAGGAGTCGTTTATAAGGTAAGTCGGCTTTTGCGTGACACCAATGTGATTTAGCATGAGACTGTTAGCTTTGGCGACGACAAACCATCAAAAATTACCATCATATTTTATTGAGTTAGCCACCCGGAAAGATAAGCTGCGCAAGACTGCGCAATTCAGCCTCCGGGATGATTCTTATCAACAAAAAGTACATTTCAACATGTCTTTCAGGATGTTGGCGTTTTTAGGAACAAAGCAATTAGCTGGCGTAGAAGCAGTAGAATTATCACCTTAGCTGCAGTCGAACGTAGCCTCGCGTTTCATGCCGTATGTTGGTCCCAATAAGCGTCACTGAATGCGAGTGTTCAAACTCGTTACAGCGTTATACGTGGTTATCAGATAGTAGTTAGCCACTATGAACCCACTAAGAGAGACATTTAAGGCAAAATTTCTGGGTACATAAGTCTTTTGAGGACTACCACAAGTTCCATATATTGAAACGATAAAAAGAGTGAGAAGACATGGATGACAAGGAATACACAAGACCGCTGTGGATTCGAAGTTGGAATACGAATTTCGGTTTTGTTTCACACCAGGCCACACTATGCGCATTGGCAGAAAGGTGTTCTTGCTGCTGGCTGTGACGTGGAAACTGGCACACAAGCTGCCCGGCGCACAGGGACGCAGTAGGCCGCAGATCTGTGGCTGCCCGGTGTACAAGGCTGCAGACGTACCAAACTGGACAACGGTGAGCAACTTGCTATATATATATTCATTATCGATGATTATTGATCTCTACATCTCTATGTAATAATAATAATTGTTGCGGTTTATTGCACCAAGACCCCCATATGATGATGAGAAAAGTCAGAGGGGAGGTTGCCGGAAATTTCGGCCACCTGGGGCTCTCTAATCTGCTCTTAAATCTAAGCACATGGGCCTCAAGCATTTTCGCTTCCATGGAAAAACGGGCTGCCCCGGCCGGCATTCGATCCCGTGACCTGTGGGTCTGCAGCTTTAGCCACTAGACCACCACGGCGGGTGATATCTCAATGCGCGTAGGCGACCTTTCATTGGTCAATTTCTTGCTCCTTCTTCAAGTGCTTGTGCATGAATTTAGGTTAAGGGGAAGTTCTCAACACAGCCGACATTCAAAGTATGATCGCTGTAGGACTATTCTCGAGAGCTACGCAGTACATCACGATCTTAGCAATAGTCCACAGAGGTGGTGTGGTGGTTAGGGGGCTCCGCTCCTGACCCGAAAGGGTGGCGGTTTCAATGCCGACTGCGGCGGTCACCTTTTGAAGGAAGTTAAGTGCTATGGAAGCCAGAATATCATGGTCGATGGCTCAAAAACAAGGTTTCTTCATCCAGCCGCCGTAATCACACCATGGTTTTGGAGCGTAGAACCACAGATGATGATGATGATAATAATAATAATAATAATAATAATAATAATAATAATAATAATAATAATAATAATAATAATAATAATAATAATAATAATAATAATAATAATAATAATAATAATAATAATAATAATAACAGCAATAGTAGTTCCGATCATGTAGAGAAGATCTCCTTAGGGTTATTTGAAAAGGAGTTATCTGTACAGAACTCAAACGGTGAGGCAGAGAAAACCAGGCAGAACAATGAGCAATTATTAAAACAAATTGCAGCTCTGCATTCGCCTTGCAGACCATACAACCGTAAATAGGATTGTTGCTGTTTAGCGTCATCTTAAGTGACGAATAGACGAGATCTTGCAAGATTGCGTTCAGCGTGTGTTCTCTTGGACGCGCAGTTCTCGGGACTGGAATGGTACGAAGTGCTCAACCACCCTGGCCCTCTTCACAAATGCGTAGTGCGGAAGTACGATGTGGACAACCAGACCATGAAATGGATCGAAAGAGACGGGTACGTAGCAGCCATCCAACGCATAGGCCTACAGGGTGACTCAAACAATCAGCGCCATGCTGATTGTTTGAATCACCCTGTACGCAGGAATCACCAGGCATCTAGCTCTTCCCCTTCCGCTGGTTCTTTCGAATGCTAACGAATTGCGTGTACTGCTGGCGGTATGCTCATCTCGGAGGTGCTTCGGCGTGCTCAATAGCATCCGAGAGATAGTGAAGGGCGTGCTTTGAAGCAAAGCTCCTAGATTCCGTTTCTACTGCACTGTAAAGGTGCACTAAAGAGTGACTTATTTGTGTGACCATTCGCGATGTGGAACGGTGGGCAAGGAACCCTTTGTCTAACGGCGTAGGATGCACAGATGATTCATTCTACGCGTCGCTGTTGTGTCCAACGAGGGGACGCTGGCGTAGTCGACAGTTGCATCGCGCTGACCAAGCACGAAGGCTGTGACGGTTGTGACCAAGCACGAACAGCTGTGACGGTTGTGCACGTTCGTTCTTCGTATAGTGGGGCGTTGTTTTAAAGCGTCGTTATTTCAGTTTGAGCAGCGTGGTGCATGGGTGTGCCAAGCCACGGCCGAGGTTGAGCTGTGACAGTTGATGCTTTGCGCTCGTCCTGTGTGTGTTCTTTTCCTGCATTCCATGCGCTTGAGCAAAGCTTAAGAAGTATCGGGTTGCTTCTGGTTTATCATGTTGCATTCTAATTTGTTGCTATTGAATTCATGGGTTTAAGAAAAACTCAATTGTACCATTCCTGTATGTATCTCGCCATTCATTGCAAATAGTGCTATGCCATGTTTCTTTTTCTTTATTTCCGTGCACAGCTTCCGCTTTCTAGTGCATAATTTCTTAGTGATAATCACAACCCTGTTGGACAGTGCTTGGGTGGTAGGGCTATTGTCAGGCAGTTAATTCTGCCTTTAGCCGTACCGTCTCTCGACATGTATTTATTTATTTATTTATTTATTTATTTATTTATTTATTTATTTATTTATTTATTTAATACTGCAGACTCGAGGTGTAAGCAGGGTGGTAATACATATAAAGTATAAATAAACTAACTGCGAAACGAAACAATAAAGGGCCAATGAGGCTGTTTTGGTTGGTTGATTCATTCATCACATAAATTAGTAAGACAGTTCTATTCACATATGGTTCTTGTGCAGTACGAATACTTCAGTAGGTCTGTGCAGCAATATATGGGATCAAGGTCTTTGAGTGGTGGTGTCGGGTGGGCCGGCTAATAAGGGGCGTCAAATACGGGGATGGGTCTAGAGCTATACTTTGTTCAAAAGTTGATCAAGCAATTCTAATCCAGCTTTTTGTCTTCGCATCTGCAGTAAGAGAATGTTGTTGGTTAGCATTAAATCCGAGAGTGAGTCTAACTTGGAGTACTTGTAGAATATAAATCTAACAGCTTTTCTTTGAATACGTTCAAGAGGGTACATATTACGTTTTGTATAAGGGTTCGATACTATAAACAATACATTTCAATTCAATTCAATTCCTTGCCGCAAAACTGCGACTTCTTTAATTCATCGTGAATTCGGCGTAACAAACCTCATCCGACTCAGTTACTAGCTCATTGTCAATCTGCAGAAGCCTTCCAGAAAAGTCTCGCATTATTCGTTCGTTTCACTTATTTACATGCACTGTTCAGTCAAATAATGACAGTTTCGTGTTTCGGAACACGCAGTTCAATAAAGACGTGCCTCGAACGTTCAAAATCACGCACCGATTTCATTCGCGCACAGTGGGCGCGATCACACCGACTCTTTCGACTCGCTCTTCTCAGAGTCAGTCAGCGCGCACTCGGCTAATTTCCAGCCAGCCACGTGTTGAATGTCGCATGAATGTTGAATTTATGTGTTCCACCACATGTTGGCCTAGACGTCAAAGTCAGATGTCGTTTTCCGAACCACTGCTGTCGGATGACCGGCTGCCTAACAACGTATTCAATGGCACGCTCCAGTGCTTCATCCGGCCGAAGTGCGTTTGCGAAACCGCCACATTGAAAACAGCGAAATATGTCGGCGTAGTTGACTCGCGCGTACCAAGTTACAGCGATGCGAGCTATAACGCCAGGCGGAACTTTGCGAATGGAGTTCATTCCGAATTCATAATTGATGCACGACAGTTATAAAGGCTTGGTTGGTTTCAGCAATAACTTTTGCCGATGTCAATAGCAACTACATTTTACAGATGCCTTGCCGCTATGAAACTGTCACCCCCATGTTGGAGTTCCAACATGGTGGGACGTGAAGCTTGCGATGCTACGCAGTGTTATCCGCAAATCACGCGCCAGATCTTTAGCCAGCGGGTGCAGAGGCCAAGAAATGTTTTAATGGCGTCACTTTCAGGTTCATCACAACCTGATTGAGCTGTCTTGACGTCACCACTTTGGAGCGTCAGCAAGTTGATATTTTGAGCGCAAGACGTTACGTGCAAGCTATCAGTAGGAGAGAAAACCGCATTTGTGTGACCCCTTGGCTTCACCGTCAGGGGCACACTGTGATGGAAGCCCAGGGCACACTGAGTAGCCAGGATTTTTGTTTTTACTCGGGGAGGGGGGAGGGGCAAGCACCCTCTTGCTATAGGCCTTGGCTATTAGACTATTTATTAAGAACCTATTTTCATAATTTATTTTTGAAAATACACATTTATCATCAGCAATTCGGAGAAAGGGAAGATATTGGCCCTTAGGTTACCCCCCACCCTGGATATGGGCCTTGTGAGGGAAATAACCCTTAACTAGATCCTATGAGTAGGCCACAAGTTCCATCGCACTTCGCTCGACGTGACGCGACTTTGTTGTGCCACCTGTGGTTAAGAGTGGCTTTCCCGAAGGCTTGCTCTTATGGCGTTGGACTAGCAGACACCTTCATATGTGGCTAGTGCAACTGTGACGAAATGATCGAACACATACTTTATTCATGTGATCTCTTTGTGACCGAAGAAGAAAAGCCTGTATGGCCCCATACGCCTAAGCAGTACTTTCGGAACAAACGCCACGTGAAGTATGAATTAAACAGAAAACAAATGACGGAAGACATGCGAAACAACGCAGATTTGTCTTCGGCCTTTCACGCTGTCTTAATTTAGACGTGAGTCATGCCAACCTTCCAAGTATTGGCTTAGAGAGCGAAATAAAAGCTTCTTGTAAGTTGCTCAACTCTTAACGATCCCGCGTCCCAACTGAATTATGGAGCCCGTCATCTTTGATCTGTATCAAACGTGCACTAGAAGTCGGGCAGAAGGGGATGCACTGAGAAGCATCGATTTCATGCCCTATTCTCGATTGCACGGGTGGTGGAGTTTCGGTGTTGCGAGTTTTTGCTGTCACGAGGACGGAAAGTAAGGTAGATTCAAGGCAGATACATGTCTCTAATGCGGTGACCCCTGAAATGCACTTCACCGAGGAAAACTGAATTAAATACGAGTCGAGGTGAGACGGGACATGGTCATCGTTGTACTGATAATATATTCAGTAGAAGGTTGACCCGAGAAATACGCCTAGTTCAGACTACATCATCACCCCCGGGTGCAGCGTTCATATATGCTCGGACTCGTAGTCTGAGTGTCATTTAGGAACCTCAGCGAGGCGTCTTAACACCTCTGGTGACACGCGTGTCGGCAAGATTGTCAAGGGAAGTTTCGCATTCGCTCGGCCACTTTCCAGCCTGTCCAGTGCGATCGAAAGCTACAATTCTTGCACGCAGTAGTGAGGAAAGTCGCAAACGGTACCATCCGTGCTTCTTTCGTGTAGTTACAGTGGGTAAGGGCAGTGCTCAAGATGCTCCTAGTGAAACACGAATGCTGGTTAGAGAATGCCGAGTCAAGCCACAAACAGTTAATATATGTGCTATTGATTTCTCGCGTGGTTAAATAATAATAATGTCTGGATTCAGAATAAAATGCGCAAAGAGGCCGTGTGTGTGTCTTCCTTTTCATTCGTCGTCTTCTTTGCACCGTAAATTTCTAATCATAGAACACCAGCACGCTCCGTTGTTCACTCTCGCAATAGTACCTGGAGTTTTATGGGCAAAAACAATGATGTCATTGTAAGGCATAACGTATCGAAGAGCGTCCGACATTTTTTTAACGTGCATTGACGTCGCACAGTGCACCGGCCTGTACCATAGCGCCTCTATCAAAATGCGACTACCGCGGTCACGTTCGAGCCTGCGGCTTTCCGGTCTAAGGTCCCTAGATGAAACAAGAAAACTTGTTTCATCTAGGGACCTTATTCGGGTCAGAATTCGAGCATCATAACCCATTGAAACGCCCTGCCCCCTTCCCTTGTGCGGTTACACTTAGGTGTTGTGTGAAAGGTTATCTGAGTGCAGAAGAAAGAAACAGAGAGAAAGAGAGAGGAGGAGAAAATGAGGGAGGGGCGTGGTTAACCAACGCCACCTAAGAGAGGTTGCGCTCACTAGACATGGTACAATCTTCTATTTTTTTTTTTTCATTATAGTACTGACACCGACAAGCAAAAGCACGTGGTATATAGTCAAATAAAGTTTCGTTCATTGATTCAATCATTCTACCTTAGAGGAGAGAAAAATTGCTAAGTTAAAGGAACACTAACCTCAAATGATAAATAAGCTTGGTCTGATAAATGCTCTTTGAAAACTAGTGTTATCTATTTCACAACCATAAACCTATTACTGGACGAGTAAGCTATTTACGAACGTTTCACTTCTCAATCTCCGGTGGTGATGTCACAGATTTCAAAGTGTTTTCTGCATATTGGCCACACTGGCTCGACGAAATTTTTTGAAGCTCGGTATGTTAGACTCGCTCCTTCAGAAGGTGACCTTATTCATTTTTACCAATTAGGCACTACGTAGGTCTCCCTAGATGGCGTTGAAATATATGACGTCATGGTTCCCTAGTGCGGGAACATCAAGGTGGCGCCACCACCCGCATTTTGGTTTTGTGAGTTGTCTCGCTTGCCAAGCGTTTGATCGCAGAAAACGTGGTGTGTTTGTATCGTGAAAGAGTAACCTACTATTACGAAGGAAATCATTTTCCTCTCTAGTATCCCTTTCAGAGACAGAAGACGCACGATGCATCGTTGACAAGAGTGTTGCTTCGTACGTTATAATATTCTGTAGGTTTTACTCGATTTCATGCCATTATTTCGTTCATTTTTATTTCACCCTTTTCTTATGCTTCAATACCCAGGGGACATCTTATCCCACTACATAAAGTGTCCAGCATGTCACTGAGTTCACCAATCGTTACGGATTTTTTAAAGACGACTGATTCGAAGAGCTCAACGAATGGATCTTTCCAGTGGGGCCTTAAAATAGGGGCACTACACGGCCGGACAGACGACGCTTTTCACCCTCACGTTCCCTTCGGGGCCCTGGGGTAGCCTGTCTGGTTTCTGTACATAATAGAGTTTTTCTACTACTACTACTACTGCTACTTTTGTCGCTGCCAATGTTAATTTTCAGCCAGAATGGTGAACAAGTCCAGTATGGTTCTTTACTTTTATAAATATCTACGCTTCAAACAGACGAAGACAACGAACACAGTACACAAGGACGAGCGTTTTCTTCGCCTACTTTACCCTACTTAAGGTTTTTTTCCATCAGTATGTATGCCAAGCTCGCTCATATCGTAGCAGCATTTTTACGAGGCATATAGCCTACTGGGCTAGGCCCTCTGGTCATCCACCCTGCCTACCATTTATCGATCACCGGCTCCCCTCGATTTCATCTTCCTCATCCCCAGATACTATTTTATCTACTCTCTTTCAATCCTCGAGAGATGGACGTTTGCCCGGAGAAAAAGTGAACACTCAACACATCGATTATAGGAGGACTTGGCAAAACGTGGCTTAATAGAGACTCGCAGAAACGAACGAGCTAGCATCGATTTCGGTGGTGTGGTGTCGTCAAGTTCACGCTCTCTTACTCCCTTCCAGGCCCTACGGCGATGCGACAAGAACAAAGACGTTCGACTTCGTGGTCGAAGAAGGACAGCAGTTTTTAAATAGAGATAGTAAGTACTCTCAGCGCTCGAGACACTGTCTTTACTGACTTGAAAATTGAACTTTATAAAATCTAGCATGCTCCCATGCAGGTACTATGTCTGCCATAAATGTTCCAAAACGGCTCGTGGTGCTAACCAGCGTGTAAAGGGTGATAAGGCATCGCGAACCGGAGGCACATCATGCAATATACCACGACGTTCTCTAGAGTGTCAATGCATGTTAAATTTGACGAATGCTCAGATTTATGCTGACAAGCGAATAGAGGGGCGTGTCGAATGGTTGAGGCCTGGTATAACGATGCCAAGCCTCAACCGTAGCTCCTAAATAACATGTATGTATTCAGGAGCTACGAAACAAGTAAATGTCACTGCTGCTGAAATCGTGGCCAGAGCTTAGTCAAGCTGCGTGGAAGAGGATTTTTTTCTCTGGCCTTGTAGGTTTCGCTGTAACATGTTGTATTGTGCATGACGAAAATTACTTTTTTTTCATTGAATGATTATAGTGGTATCGCATACGTTAGTCAACAATTGGTTAACTAGCATAAATGATAATAACTGTTGAGTTTTCACGTCCTAAAACCCCGTTAGGATATGAGGGACGCATATGCGGAGGGATCCAAAATTATTGTCCACCCGGAACTCTCTAGCGTGTACCTAAATATAAATGCACGGCCTCTAGAGTTTTCGCCTCCAGTGAAAATGCGCTTGCCGAGGCCGGGATTCAAGCCCACGACCATCAGGTGAGCATTCGAATATCATGACCACGGTCGTAGTATTCGCTACTGGTAAGGCCACCGCTGCTGGTAAGTAGCACGAAAAAGAAATAAAGTGCCTGTGCAGTTATCTATCGAGTAGACCACCACGGGTGTTGATTCGGTAATCGATTGCCTCTTGCTGGGGAAAGCACAGATAAGCTTTCACCTTTTTCCCACCATCCTTTCCCTTTTCAGTTGTTACTTGGCGTTTGAGGTTTCCTCACTTTTCTCTTGCGTCCGCATTTGCGCTCCCAGTCTTGACATGAATACCTACGTACTAGCTCAACTCTGTTATCCAAAGTCTTTAACACTTATCTAGTGCAATTTTATACAACGCTCCCATGCTAAAATATAGTGAATGTCGCGGGTTCGATACCGGTCAGAGCGGTCGCATTTCAATGGAGGCGAAATGGTAACGGCCCGTGTACTGTTCCATGTCAGTGCACGTTATGGAACACCAGGTGGTCGACATTTCCCGAGCCCTCCACAATGGCGCCCTCATAACCACATTGTGCGTCTGGGGCTACCGACGCCACATATTAATATTCAGTAGAGCGGAGAAAGTTCTCACCAGTACAGATTTGAAGCACAGTTCCGCTATAGCAACGGCCTCGCTTTGCAAGCGTTGTCGTTGCGTGGCATTATTAAGCAGAAGGTCGAGAGGAACTCAGAATTTCACAAAGCGATCTTCTAACGCCTGTTTCATCAACAAATAGCTTAAAACTATTAGCACTAGTTCTATGGAGCTCGTGTTTGAAAAAGGGTATTAGATCGTAGGATGCTACGAACACATGGAACACTGCCTATGCAACATTAGGATAACCAACGCAAAGTATAAATGGAGACGTTCGCATAAATGGGCATTAACAAAGTAAGAAAGAAGATCGAAAGCCCTTTAGTTTATGTCATTTGGTACTTCTTTCATGAACATAATCATAAGACGAGCTGCTCCACAGCATGTAAATTGAAATTCTCAAATTGAGCAAGCCTTCATTTTTTAAAGGTAAAATAGGTAATTATCTAGTTTCTAGAAATGCTTGTAGCGTTCTTCATAATGGCGTCAGACAGGGATAACGACAATTTTCGGATATTAATCCAAATTAGAATAGTCAAGCATATCAATCACGCATTGACGATGGTTGTTTCATAGCCCAGATGATATACTGCGTTTTGTTACAGTACTAATAGCAATGAGCAGTGTGAGTGAGGGAGGCAAGTCTGACGCTCCCTAACCTCCTAAATTAACGTAGAATGACACACACACACACACACACACACACACACACACACACACACACACACACACACACACACACACACACACACACACACACACACACACACACACACACACACACACACACACACACACACACACACACACACACACACACACACAAAGAGAGATAGAGAGAAAAGGAAATGAATATATAAAATAACAAATAATGGCACTATCAGCTTGCTGGGTAGAGCTGTGATGTGTGTTGTGAAGTTATAAATATTACATTATTTCGAGAACTCAAATACTGAAAGTACGCAAATACCTAACGAACCTAACTTGATGTGAAGTTCAAAACAAGTTGCCATAGTATAGCCGTAATAAAACAAGTTAACCAATGACTCTTAATTATGACTGATTTGCCAGTATTCATAGCTCAATTAAGAAAGAATTCACGACCATTTGCGATCCCTTCTTTGGTGTACCGAGAAATGCAACCTCAGTTGCTGTGCCGGATTAACCGAACTAACACTGCATCGTCGCCGCCCATGGCAAAAATTTTGTGGGCGAGATAAATGGGTATTGTGATAGATATAAAAAACAAAGAAAAACACTCAATACTGGCACTGCTGGTTGACACGTCACTTGCCACGCTTTCGGGCAATGATGGACGGCGGTGGCCGGTAACTAGGGCAGCGTCCACGGCAAGACCAAGTACGAAGCATCTCGCAGTCGGCGTTACAGCAATAACTAGAGAAAAAAAAAAGAGGCGAACGTGATGCAGACTGATGAGTGATCAAGATGACGTGCACCAACCCGCCCACTAAAACCTGCTGGTGACTGCTTGCAGAAAAAATATATACACAGAAAAATTATTAATCGTACGCACTGGTTGTGAGACATTATGGCGGCCTTCTTGAGTTTTTTTTTTGTCCTTCGTGTACAATAAGGTCTTTGGTATCTGCTCTTGACGTTTTGCGATGTCACTGCGGGTAGAAAAATGTTTGGAAACATCGAGGGGTTACTTTGTTTTCTGCAGCGACAGCCGTCGCTTTGTGACTCCGTTGTCTGTCAAGTTATCTTGATCTGCTGATGAAGGGTCAAGGTTTTCTTTCTCGCATTACGTGACGTAACTGTTTTTGGCAGAGAAGGAACTTGGAGTAACAGACGCATGCCAGGATCACTTTGTTTACCGCCCCAAAGGATGGACCCCTTCATACATAGTCATGACAGCGTTACGCAACACGTTTAGCAAAGGACAGCGAGGATTCACAATATCTCGCTTGCGTAAGCTCTTTAGAGTGGTGGTTGTTTGGGCGTGCTGGTGCACCAAATGTCGGTGCTTGTTGCGCGAACATAACACAGATAGAAAGGTGAAGAAAAGGGAAGAAAGAATGTGACAAAAGGCGATATACTGTAGTTGAAAGGTGAAATGGCACGCGAGAATTGCGCGCGAGCTAGAAGGTAAAAACAATTTACTATTTATGTTTCTCTTAGTACTGTTGCGCAATTTGCTCTGTCCTTGTGTACAGTAAATGTGTAAAGCAGCTCCCACAGCAATAGGCTTGCTTGAAGCACCATCGGTCGCGTTCTGGTTATTGTTGTCCTTATGCGTTATTCTTGTTGTCCCTTTTCTCGGCAAGTTCAACCTCTGATAGCAAGAGTGCAGGTTACCTAAGGGCATTTATTCGCTAAGGCGTCTGTAGATTGAGGCACCACCAGTGTGAAGTGCAGTGCCGAAATGCGTTTACGTATAACTCTACGCGAATATGTACTTGGTTGATGCTTTTTAGCGAGTGTGTAGATTGTATACGCTGGAAAATCACTGCTAACTGTATGATTTTTTCTCAGAGTCCTTCTTTCAGCAGATTCTGAACACGGACTTCAACAGTTGGGCCTTGCTACACATATGCTCCGATAGAGGTGAGTGTGAAAATCGGATGATTGCACGGTCACTTTTAAGGATTAGGACCGTAAATAGCCTCACAAGTACCATGGTTACCATGGTTACCTCTCACAGGCGCGCTTGGGTAAGCGCCCTTAATGCTATGCTCTGAATCTTTACTTTTCAGACCGGCGATCCAAGTTCACGTTGACGTTGCGCGATCCATTAAGCGTGATACCTCCAGACGTAATGATTCGCGTCAACGAAACGTTGGACATGTTGCGCTTATCGGACTTCATCAGGTGGACACGGTCACCGTGCATCATCGACCGCACCCTTCGTCAATTTCTCGGGATGACCGGACTGGTGATTATGTACCCGCCGGAGGGAGCAGTCTTGCAATTCGACCAATCTTTCGCGACCGAGAAGGTACCAGTATACAGGCAGAATCGCTTTTGTCTAGAGCATTGGAGAGCACGTGGCTGTAAACGATGTTGTTGTCTGCAGCTGCAGCTGACTTACGTCAGCTACGCTTTTAATCAAACCCCCGCTTAAATTGATATATACAGCCAGGAAGCCGCACATTTTTCATCTGGGTTCCTGCATATAGCTAGCTTATATCCCGGACACTATCAAGAGTGTACAAGCTTTCGTTTATGCATGAAATATAGCACCAGGACCAAGCAGGTAGTATGACTATAAGGTGTCATCATGGTGTCGTTCGTTGTTACTGCAGATGAGGGCAGCTGAAGTGGCCGGCTGGATGGTGTAAACAAGAATGATCCCGTCTATATACATGCGATTTCGCACATTTACTGTTTACTTCAGACTTAGTATTCACACGGTACTTAATGCATTTGCCGAAGATGAATGTAAGGCGAAGGTTATCTTCTTCTAACAATAATATTCGGGGTTTAACATCCCAAAACCGACATATGATTATTGGAGGCGGTGCAGTGGAGGGCTACGGCAATTTCGATTACCTGGGGTTGTTTAACGTACATGGCCTCAAACACGGGCCTCAAAGTAAACGGGCCGTTAAGTATACGGGCCTCAAACGTGGCCATCTTTTGCTTCTCAATCGAATAAATTGACGTTTCCCACGCCCCCAAAAACTCACTACAACCACCGTCGTTTAGCATTGCCTCCACGATTCTAGGCATCCCAGCTATCTGAAGCTCACATGGTATTGCACTATGCCCTCCGATATCGGCCCATGTTTGACCGAGCGACTGTATTGTGTGGTGAGGTCTTCATGTGGCTCTGGTTACGTGGTATAAGAATGGCATAACAATTACGTCACACATTTAGGCGGCATCTATTTTGACGACGACGTCATCACAGGATAATTTCTTTGCCGCTGACAGCCTCTTGTCAGGCTTGTTGGGACATCTATGGCTTTTGCCCTAATAATACAATGCCTTCTTTACACTTTTTCTGAGAGGCTCATAAAGGTATTGGGGGACTGAGCGAAAACCAGCTTGCACGAATGTCCCTTAGAGATGAGCGCAAGAGCACCGCGGCCCTGTGGTTGGAGCTCACATTTTTTTCCCCTTAGTTTGTAGCCTAGTGCACAGCTTTTATATCAATAAAGCTTTACATAATAGTGGCGTGGTCAAATTTTAACCAAGTATAAGCAAAGCGTACTTTAAATTTTCTCCATTATGCAGCGCACGGAAAGAACGCAGCAGACGAATGCACCGCAGGCAACGATCGGGCTGACCGAGTTACGCATGCTGGACGATACAACCACGCCGTGTGGACCCAATCTCGCGGAAGAAAGAAGTATTTCACGTGACACCCATCTACCATACGTCACCGGTCAGGCGCGTGAAACAATTGCAGCGAACGACGCTGTTGTAGTTCACGAGAGCCACCAAGCTTGGCACAGGGACAAACTCAAGGAACTCAGCAAGCCACAAGAGACCAGTGGGTCACAAGAGACCAGCGGGCAAAGCCAACCAAGACAGGTACAAGAGACCAGCGGGCCGCATCCTGTGGAGACGGCGCCGACAAGCGACCAGTACAAGCATTCAAGCCAGCCGCTAGGACCCCGTGCGTTGAAACAGGCCGTGGCGACGCTACCGCTGATTCGTATTAGGACGACTACATTGACGTATCAATAAAGAAGATGATTCTTGGTGAAAAAAAGAAGACACGGATGAGTTTTTATGAGACTCAGCATCAACACGCTGCTGGCTTGCCAGACACATGCGGATATTGTGTTTTTTTATATAATAAATATGGCCAAAACTAGCCTAAGTTAACCCTTAGTCAACCTAACATTCAATAGATAACTTTTCTTTGTTCTTCTGCCTGTAATATCTTTATCGTTGCCATCGTAACTACTTTGTAAGAAGATGAAACAAATGTAACCTTTAAGATTGTTCGGCTTCACCAATAAACCTCAGTGCCTTAATTTAGATGTGATATTAAGAACGTGATTACGTCATGGCTTGTTGCTCCTTGCAGCAACTGAACGCACTCTGTAGACTACAGGCCGACCTGGACGTGTGTATATGAGATGAACGGCTTGAAAAATGTGCCCCGGCTGCTTAATCATTTAGTCTTCTCCGCCGCGCCGCCTCCGCTCCTCTCCGACTCAGCGCCATGTTCTGTCGCGTTAGTTGCAGAACTGTGTATATTTCCATACGTCAACTTTCTTATCGAAACCGACGTCGCATGCCGAGGTGATTGCCTTTCGAAATTGGTTAGGAGAGTGCGCGGGTGCCGGGGATTTCTCATTGGTCGCTGAAATTTTTTAGAAGCAAGGCGCAGTATATATAAAGACGCACGCCTTACTTTTTACACTTGTTTTACTCGCGGATTACGTCACAAGGAGGGCGCATGGAGTTCTGTTCTAAATGTAGGTCCTGTTCGCGTCGCGCAGTCGTTTCGTAATTTGCAGCAGTGGTGACTGCCAATTATGTTATCTACTCCTCTGCACGTCGCTTCATTGTTAGGCGCCCACATTTTTCAGAAACCCTTAAAAACGAGCCGACGTTATCTTAATCTCAGTGGGAGAGACTGCAATCGATTGTCAGTGCGTATACTTTGTATTCTGGGCGTTCTAGTAGCGCATAATTGAGCTATAACTGAACCGTGCGTAACCGTCTTTCAAAATGATGGACAAAAAGAAGGCGATGAAGGGGGGTGGTTGAGGTAGAATGTAGAGAATGACGCAGCGAAAGGCAAGCGCAATTTGTGTCGCCCGCTACAGCTTGTCGCTGAATCGGCGCAGCAGCCGGGGACAATAGAGCATAGACGCACAATTAACGGGTGCCACACGTCGGTCTGCTTGCCAGTGACGCACCGAGAACCGTAGCTACAGCGCGTACCTTCGCAACCTCGCAGCGTCAGCGGTGAGCTTTTCAGTGTTGCCATTCCACGAGAAAAAAAAAGAATGCGCAGCGAGTCACTAAGCGTTATTGTAATACGTGGAGGACGTCATTGTCTGGGATTAAACGACACCTGCTGTTACGTGCAGGCGTACGTGACAGTGAGACCTGAGAACATGAAAGCAGCACCAGTTTATTATTTCGGCTTTGTAATAGCAAAGCTAGTCCAACTCAAGGCTCTTATGTCTGGGACCCGCGGTAATGCTTGCAGGTATCTTAAACGTGTGTTCGCCGCAGACATTAGGTAAACCTCACGTCTGGTTCTCTAAAAATGAAGAAGAAGGCAATAGCTAGCTCAATAAACGGCGATGCGGCAACGAAATATATGCGGTTTATCAGAAAACTGTCATCGTTATACAATTACACCGTCTCCTACTAGCGGAAAACATGTCGTGATGAGAAGCAGCACTGGTGTTCACCTGTGGTTTCGTTCGTATATGTCCGCATATGTTTCATTTGTGTGTGGAGTTGTACATATACTGTGCACCGCTCGCGTTACCATCCTTATATTTGTGTGTATTACCGTGTGTGTGCCACAAAGGGAACACCCTGCGCTGCTAGGAGAGTGCAACAGAGCGAGGTTGTGGAGAATTATATACGGGCGCACAGCTGAGGCGAATAGGT
The DNA here is from genome assembly GCA_013436015.1 of Rhipicephalus annulatus. Classification (NCBI taxonomy): domain Eukaryota; kingdom Metazoa; phylum Arthropoda; class Arachnida; order Ixodida; family Ixodidae; genus Rhipicephalus; species Rhipicephalus annulatus. Next base: position 32,601 of record WOVY01006225.1, on the reverse strand, counting down.
AAACGGGAGGGAGAAAACAAAGGGGAGGCAGCGCACAGCCACCCCCTTCATTCCACCTCCTCGCACTCACGCGATAAGATGGGAGAGAGTTGGCGCATGCGCAGAGGGGGAAACGGTCGGTCGTCGAGGGACGGACACAACCCTCCAGCAAAAGCTGCCTCCCACCTGAAAGCGTATGTACCACCGAAATTGGGTATTGTGTCCAGCCCCTTCTCTCCCTTCACCACTTTCCAACTTGGTGGAATGAGAGGTAGGTCGTTCAAAGTGACGCAAAGTGTGAGAAATGGAGATATCCAGAAGGTTCCTGGCATTAGCCCACTTATACTGTGGGCATGACTGCCACCAACATTTGGTCATGCAATGGCGACAAAGGCCTTAGTGGGGAAGGCTCGGGCATGCCGACTCACTAGATGCATGCAGTGCTGGGCAGTATATGGATTCATCATCCAATGTGGCAAGCCGCGCTGTTTAGCAGAGCTCCTCGATGTGTAGAGTTGAAAACTCGGTCAAATAATAGATATTACTGAGTATGATAACCAGCCAAAATACTATACACTGAAGAAAGATGCAGCGAGCACAACTATGCTGGTGTGTGCAAAGACTGGTGTGTTGATGTAGTGCGCACAAAAATGAGCAAAACGAGGCAAGTGTTTGCTTAGTGCCGTGCTTGAATTTTCTCAAGCTTTTTTTTTGCGTATTCGTTTTGTATACTGCGTGAATCGACTTTTGTTCTGTTCCAACCAGAATAGCGAACGTGTGGATGGGTGAGTGGTAATCTGTTCGACACAAAACCCCACCGTATCTACCAGTAGCAAGTTCATACGGCTCCCAAATAACTGGATGTCTCTTTCAGTTCGTTTTTCTCGACATTGCTATCTATCTATCTATCTATCTATCTATCTATCTATCTATCTATCTATCTATCTATCTATCTATCTATCTATCTATCTATCTATCTATCTATCTATCTATCTATCTATCTATCTATCTATCTATCTATCTATCTATCTATCTATCTATCTATCTATCTATCTATCTATTCAATTTTCTGAGCATGATAAGACTGCTATAGTGGGGCATCACACGCAGGCTTCGCGTGCACTGCACCAATTCTCTCGCAACGAAGCTCAAAGAAGCAACAGCCCCGTGTTCGCCGGGAGCACCCTTTTCTGGGCCAGTGTGGCGTTGCGTCACAAGCGCGAATCTGTCGCCAGGCGCTATGAGGCCAAGTGGGGAAGCCCTTGCAGGAGGTAGAGAAGCCTCGAAGCTCTACAGCCGTCTCGGCACTCCCGCGGTATTCTCCCCGACGGAAGAAAAAAGGCGACGAGAAAGATAGCGCCCTCTCTTCGTCCGTGGCTAACGAGCATTCGCCGCCGCCGTCGCCGCCTCATTAGATAGTGCGGAGAATGGCGGAAGGCTCAGTAGGGCCAATGGCATCGCCGGTCAAGGACCGCTAGGAAGGCAACAGGCCACCGCACTTGTCCTCTTTGTTGGCACCTAAGTAGGACATGTCGTCGCGTGTATGGCATGCAGAAGAAAGGAAAGGTGCGTCAAATGAAACACTCTTACAACAACGTCTCGTTTTAGCAAATGTGCTGTCGTTAAATCAACGCACGTGTTATATATATATATATATATATATATATATATATATATATATATATATATATATATATATATATATATATATATATATATATATATATATATATATAAAGAGACAACACCCGATCCTGGGCCAGCTGCTCTTATTCTGCCCCTTTCTTTCTTTACTTCGCTCCAGCTGCCTCGGAACAGCCGAGCCCAGTACCCAGTGCCACTCTGGTCATCACAAGATATATATCTTTGAGGGCTGGTGCATATCGCCATGATTCTTTGGGCGCGCCCTGGCCATGAATTATCGTTCAAGGTGAAAGGACTTCAGAAGCGAGTGTTGATGCTGAAATCCATGTTGTTTACTATGTTCTACTGTCAGGAAAAGGCACTGGAACGAACATCGCAGTTGATGGAGTCACATTAATTTCGATCACCCGGAGATATTGAAGCTGCACGCTCAGCATGTTGAGCTGACCATTATGATGGTAACCATTCCAACAATAGAGACCTGAAGATAGAAAGATTGCCAAGATCCGCCAGAAAAAAAAAAATAAGCATAGAAAACGAAGCCAGGGTGGGGATCTTACATAAAAACATTGTTGCCTATGAATCAGCTTATTTAGAGATGAGATGACATGGCGTGGAAAAGAGATCAGCTTACTTGCGAAACAAGTACAACCCGGTTCACACAACAGCACAGTGCGAGTACCGGCTTCACCACTCTTTTTGTTCAACTGCGCCCGAGCGCTCGCGCTTCTTCTTTTAGCGGGACGGCTCAGAGCTCCCTCATAGTTGAGTGTGAAGTACTCAAAATAGTTAAACATTTCTTTTCTAAACACACCTCTGTTGCATTTTCCCCTGGGCCTTAAATATGCCTATGATGGCACTGTTCGAGGTGGGCTACGAGAACAACTTGCATAAGTCGCGAAATCTGGTTTTTAGCTGTCACTCAAAATACAACGTAGTTCACTGAGACGAGAGACAATGACGACTGGGCCAGAATAGTTTTCAAGAAACTTCTAGTACACTTCTTTTCTACGAACAGGAGTCCACAGCCAAACGTATACAGTCGCCAGGAGAAAAACCCACGGGAATATGTTTGGCATCGTAGCGACTTTTGCTTTGCTCTGGTGAGGACAATGTATGAATGCACGCTGGTTGAACTGCTTCTTCAGCACGACAAGCACCACGAAAGGCGATAGAGTGTCCAGAAAACTCCAAAGGTTTCATGCGTAAAGCAGAAAAGAGGGCGAATGTGGAGTAACTTCCGCCACATGCGTGACAAACAATAATACAGCGTCCCAGATCAGTGATCAGCCTACACATAGATGGACAGCATATTCGTAAGAGTTCCATTCGTTTTCTCGGTCAGACCGATAGTTGACGGACGGCAAGGGCGATAAGAAGAGAGGGGCAAAATTTCTTCAACCACATCGGCTATAAATAGCCGTCCACCATCACTGACGACAACCCGGGCATCGTCTCCGTTGCAATATTGTTGATCGTTTCTGGTAAGAAGATATTACCCTCAACGTAGTCAATGTCGGAAACAAGTTCGTTAAGTTAAAAAAAAACACAAGAGCGGCGGCGTCGAAATGATGTTCACCCGGAAAGAATGTTACTTTAACGTTTAAGTGTCTGCTTCAAAGCGAGCCTTTCAGTGTCTGGGCAGCGGCAGCTCATAAACAATGGCCACTCAGCACACGCCCCGAACCCGTCGCGACGTTCAGTGGTCGGCCGAAAAACGTTTCCACCAGCGATTACTACGGCACAGACAACGGGGAGATGACCCCCCCCCCCCCACACACACACACATAACATCACTTTGACCCAACGCAGAGACCGCGTTCTAACCTCTGCTCCGAAGAGAAATGGGACTGTGGCCCCTTAGATTTCAACAGAGCGTGGTGGTGCGGGCGTCCACTACGATGCCGTAACGAGCCGTCGTCACGGTTTTTCCCAGGCTGGTCGCTCTAAACGACACCAGCAGCCGGAAGAGTTCGTGGCTGAAGTGCGTCTGGCGTTCTAACAGTCTCCCACTGTGGCGCGAGCATAAGCCTTAGAGAGAGCCTCATCAGGCCGATGGTCGAAATGAGGCATTGCTGAAAAAAAAAGACAGTGAGATAATAAGGCGACATTCCTCAACTATATATAACCTTCGCTAATGCCACTTAGGGAGACTGTTATTTTTCCACTGTACAAACCTTGATGCGAAGCCAGAGGATGAATTCTGCGCACAAAAATGTCGGAACTGTTGTTGGCAATACGGGGGTTTGCAACCACCTGACGTTCAAAAGGACGACCAAGAAGCACGTTGTCCTTAGCTTTGAGACAAGGCTCTGAAGACGGCAGGCAGTGCCTATGGTAAACTACTAGTTGGCAAACCAGTACACTAGGGAAGACGGCATTCATTCACTACAGCGAAATCACGAATAACCGAGAATGTGCGATACGTTAAATAACGCAAAGTTCGTCTCTCATGCGTGCGTCTGTAGAAGGGGGGGGGGGGTTTCGTCGGACAAGAGCTGTGTCAGGTTTTTACGTTTTGTATGCACAATATACGCAGACTCGTATAGACGCGATAGCATACGTAATGGTGTGTTAAACACCCCACTCCACAAACAAGCTTCTGGCTGAGTCCAGTTTGACTGGTACTTGGCTTTGTTCTCAATGGCACTTGAAGCGCAGACTTTCTTTTAATTGCGATGTGGACTTGTCCTTCAGGCCTAATACCTTATGTGCATATGCGTATTATGTTTACCCCTTAAGGCCGATGTTGCATATGAGCAGTGTCTTGTATAATCTGTTGTCACGTATGAAGCGGTAGCAGTTGGTTTTGTGTCATCGTATACGAGAAAATCCGGCTTCTTCAAACGCGAAAACCAGTGCAGTGAATTTTTTACAAGAGTGGGGTACAACGACATGCGTACAATGTGCGTGATACTTCACCCTCAGCCGAAGCCTCACTGAGCTCCTATCTCAAAATGAGTGATCGACGTCGCTAAGTGCAAAGCCAGTGCTCAAGCGATACGTCAATGTCGTGAACAGGGAAACCACCGGCGCGACCATGTCTGTGCGATGCACGATGAAAAGAGTGTTGCTGCAGTCGCTTAGCGTGTACAAGTCGCAACACACGCCTATCAACAACTGCGGAAAAGAAGATATCTTTACTGAAAAAAAAGCCACGAAAAACAAATATTTGCCATCCACAAAGCCGATATAAAGTGCATCAAGTTGCCTTTCCAGGCTTATATTGCAACTGTAGAGGCAAGCAGATTGTCTTCTATGAGATAGATAGATAGATAGATAGATAGATAGATAGATAGATAGATAGATAGATAGATAGATAGATAGATAGATAGATAGATAGATAGATAGATAGATAGATAGATAGATAGATAGATAGATAGATAGATAGATAGATAGATAGATAGATAGATAGATAGATAGATAGATAGATAGATAGATAGATAGATCTAGCGATTTACCTGGTACATGTTTAAAAGTCAACTTAGACATAAAATGAAACATAATTTCATATTTCGCTCAAAGTATTGCTCTGTAACTACATTCAGTCCACGTTCACTCATTTTCTAGTCGAAACTGCCGCCCCGCCGCGGTAGTCTAGTGGCTAAGGTGCTCGGCTGCTGACCCGCAGGTCGCGGGATTGAATCCCGGCTGCGGCGGCTGCATTTCAGATGGAGGAGGAAATGCTGCAAGCCCGTGTGCTCAGATTTGGGTGCCCGTTAAAGAACCCCAGGTGGTCAAAATTTCCGGAGCCCTCCACTACGGCGTCTCTCATAATCATTTGGTGGTTTTCAGACGTTAAACCCCACATATCAATCAATCAATTAGTCGAAACTGCCGCATTTCTTCTATTGGCAGATTTAAAAGCATTGCTTTACGCCCAAGTGCTACATAAAGAACAAAAAGGAATATTCTCGGCTTGATGAAAAAAAAAAAAGCTGCAGGAATTCCGGCACGCTCTCACACCATGCACACTGACAATCTGCGCGCAGAACCGCTGTTTTACAATGTAATCCTATACGCTTGTCTTCAGCGTTTATCAAAACCCACTAACTACGAGCTTGTCGGTAAGCATACCTACTCCGATTGTATTCGTACAGTTTGGGTGCTGGTTAAGCGAAGTGGAAAGATACGCATTTCTTTATCACAGCACTGTGCGCGTCATGTTTTCCCAACTGTGCGGCGGCTCTGCCTCGATTATTTAGAGTTTGTTTAACTTGGCTTGTCTACAATACGGCAAATCTCCATGCTTTCAAGCGCAAACATACACGCACGGTTTCAAATGCGCAGACGGGTGAGTTTTTGCGTCGCCCCGACACGTCGGCCATGGCAGGGCGCATATATTTACATCCGCAATTTTTTCTTTTTAATTGGAGTTGAAACACAAACACGGCTGTGTGCCTTATCTCGTTCTGTTTCATGAATTTTTATGAGTATAGCACTCTCGCGCGCAACTCGTTTTCCCGAGTTTCATGTTGTCGCGCAAGTTCCCGACTCCGCGATCACGATCGTTTAACTTTAGCTCGAAACTGCATATGCCGAAGACGTTGATTGCCAACACAGCAAGCCAGCTTGCGTTGAAGCGTGAGTGAACGTACACACTGTAAGAACACAAAACAAATAAAAAAATCATGCGTTACTCAATTCGCTGAGTCCAGATCTGCCGCATGTATAACTGCGTGATCGCAATACAAACACGGAAGGAAAAAAAAAAAACATCGAACAGGAGGAAAAACAGAACGCAACCATGATTTGTCTTTCATGTCTGCTTTCCATTGCTGTGTTCGAATTTCCGTCATTTATCTGTGTATATATACTCCCCTGAATTTTAGATCCTTTTCCTGAAGGAGTTAGCGCGTAAGTTTGCTGAACGTGTTATTCGTGGTGCAAAGCTTGGAAGATGAAGACGGGAAAAGAAGAAAAACAAATAAGCATTAACTGCCAACTGTTTATTGAAGGCAAAGGCTTTAAGACACTAAAACATCCGAGCATGCGCAGATGCGTGAAAAAGCGACGTCATACGTGTCATCATAAAAACTGTACATTAACAAACAATGACTCGGATCCATATAAACGCAATTGATGTGACACAGGCGGACTCCTTCCCTCTAATGTTAAGCGCTTCTAATACTTCCCTCGTCATTTCATTCCAGTGTATTGTCAATGTGTCCTTCTTTCCTTCGCGTTTTCATGTTCCAAGGTTGGCGCGAAAGTTATCCTGTTCAGTGAGAATCCCCTAAATTGTTGCTCCTGCTAATGTGTAAGATCGACTCTCTTTAAGGAGACTGGTTAACCTACTTTGAAGTGTCACGACTCTCCGACGATTTGAGAAAGAGTTCCCGCGTCTCTTTAAAGGAGGTCATACGCGTGGCAAGTGATAGCTCACAAAAGTGAATCTCACACACACACACACACAACACACACACACACACACACACACACACACACACACACAACACACACACACACACACACACACACACACACACACACACACACACACACACACACACACACACACACACAACACACACACACAAACGCATTCAAGTAACATTCCCTCTTATTTTTTTCTTTTGAAAAAAAAGAGGGTTGGGGAGAGCTATATAACCCTACTTATTTTATAATCACAAGCAAAATATGCGCATGTAAAATTGAAAACATTCTAAAAGGTGAGGGAGCACCCCAAACACCTCTCCCCATTGCTACATACTAGCACGCTTGCTCAGAAGCACGCAAACACATCCATAAGAACACGCACAAGTGTACTGGAACGTAAAAATTATCTACAAACAAAAATATACAAATACAAACAGGCATTAAAGCTTTGTACTGCGGAATAAAGGAAGAAGAAAAATTGACAGAGGAAACGGACCTGGCATAAGCCCGGTGAACGGGGTTCAGCAGTGTACGGGGGGAGGGGGGAGGCAAGAGTATGTAAATTGTGGAACAAGTTCGCAGACCGCAAAATGCGGCGACAATGAAGTGACAAGATCTGAACGGATGGCTCGCACTGCGGAATAACGCTAGCATTGGGCAGAGAAAAAGTTAACAACTAAGAAAAAAAATCACATCGACATGTATACAGAAGCGATAGTGCGGAAACCGAGTGCCTGTTTCTTCCTTGCCTGCCAGACAAGAAGGGTACAGCGACGAGCGTCTAGTTCGTGAATCGCAATGTGTCCGGATTCGTGCGTCACTGAATAATGCCGACGTTTCTGGCGTCGTGTAGCGGCCGCTGTGGACTGCGAAGAAGCCCCCGCGACATCATAGCAAGCGACTTGATGATATGTGATGTTTCCGCTTGGACAGCACGGACTCGCCCTCCCGAACGCTGGGTCCTAAGCAAAGATAAGGGCGCACTAAACCGCTCTTTCTCTGCATCTCCTTATCCCTGAACATGTGACGTGTTATCTCGAGTATCGATTCCTCTATTAGGTCTGCAATGCTTGCATTACTGTCTGCCACCCGCTTCTGCCGTTCAGTTGAGTTGCAGCTGTGGCCAGTTTGTGTTGGTTTGGTCATTTTTGTTTCCCTGCTGTGTAGCTCATTTATTCTGTTCAGTAAAATTACACAACTTTTTGACCCTCCGGGTCACATTTGAATGTGTTGTTGTAGGTTTGTGGACTCCTTGACTAACGGCAAAGGTTGCAGGGTGATAGTTCTGATCGTTAGTCGACGTTGGGAGCGATCGTTTCATATTGCGAAAAAGACTAAAGTCATTCACCCCGAGACTATCCAAAATGCTGCGTGGGTCTGAAATATAACTTTTGATAGGCTATTAAAAGAGGTGTAATGGAGTGTTTATCGAAGACAAGATTACCAGTTTTTTTTCTTTTTTTGTCATTTGTGCGGTAGTGTCATTCGATGTGATAAGATGACGCTCACGTATATTAATTCTGTCTTTTCAAAAATAAGAGAACTCTGTAAGTCTGTAGGCAGTTTTCTTTTCGTTTTACGCTTCTTTTTGTCTAATAATTCGCTGCTTCGCACGTTCAAAAATCTTGACACATTGAATTACCGTTGGTACGGTAATCTTTTTTTGCTTATATTTTTGCTCTTCTTTCCGTAAAAGTTTATAATCTACTTATATGTTTTCAAAAGCGCACGTCAGCCAGCTGACATATTTATGCCTATGCTAAGATCACACCATAAGAAGGTGCAACTTCTTTATGCTGTAGTATTGAGCCACATAACCAATAATTTTATGAGCAACAACACACTTTCGAAAAAAATGGCAGCATATCCACGGAGTGAATGATGGATAGTGGGGCGAAGCATCCGTCCGTCCATTCGTTCTTGCTTCCGTCCGTCGATGCGTGCGGTAGTGTGACCGTCCATGAGTCTATCTTCCAGTCCGTGCGTGCGTCTGTTCGTGCGTCCATCCCTGCGTTCGTCCATGCATCCGCGCCTGCGCCCGTTCATGCGTCCATCCATGCATCTGTCTGTGTGTCCGTTCGTCTATCTATTCAACACTCCAAGTACCACCATCTCGCATCTTTTCATCATACATTCCCCATATATAAGCACTGCCATCCAGCGGACATTCCAAGGACTAAACGAGAGGTGGCACAGGCGCACTTTCTTACGCTTGCGCTTCGTGTCTACTTCCCAACTTTAACCACCTCGCGAGTTCATGGTATATACTAGTTCACTGTATTCATGGCACTGCGGCCCAACGCTCGCTAAGTCTTTCTAAAACCAAAGAGGCTATGCCCAGCGAGTATAACGTAGCAACCTTTTCCTGTCAGATAGTGCTCAATGTACATGCCAATGGCTGCTAATGGGGAAGGAGAGACACGAGCATTTGGCTTTACGCTGTGAATTTTTTTTATTGTTCAACAACGCACAGAAGAAATCTCCCACCGGCACCATCTTGGAGGTCAAAATGTAACACTTGTTACATACTACTACTACGACTACGGGGGACGAACGGGTGCCGCTATAAGGAGCTTCGCCCCTAATAGAGCCTAGATCCTTTGGGCACAGACACTGTATTCAGTACCAATACGCTCCCGCTGCCTTCAAAGGATCTTCATGGTATGAGCAATGGAAAAAAGTAAAAAAAGAAAAGAGATTGCAACTGATGTTTGAAACATCAAGCCGCTTGGGAAACTTGAAATAAAAAGAATACATGAAAAATGGCCGCATTCTAGGCGACTCGATAACGAAACCTGGACTAGGACAATTCAAGCTGTCGAATTACAACTTACCATTTGCTATCCCCTGGGTGCTTTTGCATGAAAACCGTTAGCGATATCGTATACAAAAAAAACGATAGTTTTGTTTTCATTTTTGGACTCTTTTGAGCACATATATTCTGTTGTTAGATACCACGGTAACATTGGACACAGCGTACGTGCCTTCAATCACCGCCACTTAGCGATTCTCCAAGTATGTGCTTTCGAAGGTTTCGCACTTCTACAGAAAGTCGACTAAAACGAAAATAAAAGGAAGGAATCTAAAGCAGTAGCCGCCCTAAATTGCGGGAAGGAATTCCTCACAAAGCGGGGACCAATGAAATTTCTGTTGGATTTGTCATCCCACGCCAATGTCTAATACGTGCGTTGGACATCGTTGTTCGTGCATTTCAAGCTTCGTCGTAATAACTAATCTACAAAAGTGGGAAAGAAAGAAATAATGAAGTCAATTTGCTATAAAGAAAAAGAAAAGAATTAATGCACGAATAAGGCACCAATGCAAGCGTTGTGGACAAAACCTCCATATCTGTGCCGTATGGATCGAGCAAAAGCAAATGAGAACTTTCCTGGGCCTGACTTTTTCACTAGATTATGTCTGACTAGCTTAGAGGGTAGTGTTTCTTGTTTTTTTAATGAGAAAAAGTATTGTAACGAACAAATACAACACCGGAAGCTAAAACTACTATTTATGGCAAACTTGTGCCCGTCAACTAAGCACACAAAGGTTGTCCTGGGCTCGTTAGTGAAAAACCTCGTCAACGTCTTCTTTACCCGTCTCGCCGACTGCCGCTCCTTCGAAAACCGCCAGCCTTCTTTTACCAAAGCGCGGTGTGGTGACAGCGTTGCAGCCAGCGTTGCATGGCACGTTTAGCTTGACGCGTTTGGCTTGTCAGTTGGTGTGGCAGAATTCATAAGAGCAGGAAGTGGCGCGAGACTTCGGTAGGTGCCTAACAACATGCGGCAGTATTGTATAAATGACATTGTTACAGTTCCTGCGAGTCGCTGAGGAAAACTGCATATGCCATCTGTGTGGACATATGTGCTGAACAAGGCGCTACAGCCTTTGTTTGCAAAAGTGTGTCCAATATATATATATATATATATATATATATATATATATATATATATATATATATATATATATATATATATATATATATATATATATATATATATATATATATATATATATATATGCGGCCATAGAAAAGTCCGTTGATTTTGATCTTGAAAGAGATCATTCATTTTTTAAGCAAAGTAAGTCCCAAGTAGTCTCTTTTTCTAATATGAAAACATATATAAAGGCAGGAAAAGAAATAAAGCACGGTAAAAGCTTTAGAGCGGTTGTAGTTGAATTCGAGAATAAGTAGAAAACGGATAATTAAGTGTGCACGGCTTGGAACCAGCAAGGCGAGTACTTTGAGCTAAACCTAATGAAGCCGCTTTAAGAACAAGGAGCCAGTGCTTTTTTTTTTTCTTATCTCGAGGTATATTTCGTAAGCTTCTTTCTATACGAGGGTTTTATGAATAAATCGCGATCTTCGGAAGCAAGTTCTCTTCCGGGTGCAACGAGTGGGGAATTTATCGACCGTAAACTTTCTTAAACTGCCGTCACGATCACAACCACGCACAACGCAGACGAAGGAAAGCGTCAACTATACCTGATTTAAACTTACATGAATGGACGTGAATAACACCAGCTTAGACAAGAGTGGCAATGTGGGCTTGTTGGTGAAACATTTGAAAGAAATTTATGTAGCGCGAGGCGAAAAAAAACGAACACAGGAAAGAATAGACTGAGAAGACAGAGCGCTATCAACAACATGTTTATTTTCGACCTCCAAGCTGCTTTTAGGCCATAATCGTCAGGTGACAAAGCAGATAAGCACGTGTAATTCAGATACATGCACGACAATGCCATCTACCTACAAGAAAAAACGATAAATAGGACAACAAAAACCTCACAGATAAAATCACGTATCACTGCGTACGCAGGAACGCCAGTTCCTTGGGTGACAAGGCAACTGAAGGCTTGCTAATACATACATCTCCAAGAGCATCAATTAGTTCGGCTTCTATGATCAACCGAGTCATCTCATCCTTATGCCAGTTTAGAAATGAAAGACCAGCTTAGAAATGAAAGAAAGACGAACGGAAGTTGAAGGGAACGGTGGGGCGTGGGCTGCACTAAATAGGGGGCTATTTTTAATGTGCTCTACCATATCTTAGTATCTCTTTTTCTCTTCTGAGTTTCTAATTGCAAGAGCTAGCCAAATCAACATCTCGAAACGAACTATCGTATGTTTATATTTTCCTGTTTATAAGTGAGAAAAGAACACGAACACGGCGCTCTGTTCCGCATCTTTTCTTGCGTTTACTTTTTTCGCCCCTCAAAAGCGCAAATGAGCGTACACCAACTTGTTCAACAAAACGGTTTGGCTTTAAATTAAGGCTTTTTTATGAGACACTACGTGTCGTAAAAATATGCAGATCTCAGCATTACTGCGTATGCTTGATGCTTGCTTGATTGCTAAGCCGAAGCTTGATAAGAGTACCGTTTCGGATATAAAGCTGGAATGCAAATGTAACACAGCTTTCAGTTATCTAAATAACCTAGCCTTGGCGATAAAAAAGCAAACAAACGAATGGCAAAAAATATCCTTATAGCTTGAAGGTCCTAGAAGACTTTAAAAAGTCGATGTAAGTAATGAAGAATACCGAAATGTAGGGCCCTAAAATTGACCTTCTGAAAACGCTCTCGACAAGAAAATGAAGGAAAGACATTACAGGAGCGACATATAACGTTAGTGCTTATTTAACAAAAAAAAGTGGCAAACTTGTTCCACTCCTTTCGTGCGTAGGCTCTATCGAGCATGAGCTCGATGGTGCAGAGATTGAGTTTACGTGGCACTATTAACGTTTAAGTGTTTTGTTTAGGAATGGCATGTTTATATCTCCTCTGTTTATAAAAATGATAAGAAAGGTTTGCTTATATAGAAATGCAAAGCGTAGGCGGATATGGAAAATTTGATACGACGCGTAGAAAGCGTCGAGTGCTTTTTATGTAGAGTCCAGCATGTCCCTGCCGATAGAATATGCGGAATTCATCAGACCGATTGCTGTTGTCATTCTTCTTTTTAACGAACTATTTTATACGCTCTGTGCCAGTAGTGCATGCAGGAGTCTGTGAAACTTTTGGTCATGTGTTTTCGACAGCCAACATTGTCAATGATAAGTCGGTGTTTATGAAAATACGAGCACACACGTATTGAAGAAGCAAAAAAATAGAAAAGAGGAGAGTGAGCGCTTTGAAAAAAGAAAAACGCTGTCCCGTGCCATACTAATTTATAGCACGTTTCCAGAAAATTTTATTTGGTTGACTACAAGCACGCAAATTTTCCCGACCAATGGTCTCCCAGTACTACGAACTACTCTGGCAAAAGTGGTTTATATTCGTAGAATTACGTTAATAAAACGAAAGCCTTACCCCCGTATTCAGAAACGCTGCTTCACTTGAACTTGACTTGCCACCGACTTCAATGCAGCACTAACGCGCTTCAAACGCGCCGTCTTTATGAGGTGCCAAGGCAGCACAAACACATAGAGGCGTTTCAAACGCACTGCATTGAAGGCGGTTTCAAGTCAAGTCAAGTCAATGGGCGTTCATGAATACGGGGGTATGGTGGCTATAACGGGGGTTAGATGCCACATCAAACGCGATATCTGACCGATAGCGTTTCGCGTCGGTGGCGTCTTGCGTCCCGTGGCGTCGGGCATAGAGTTTTCTAATAATACACTAGAGGGAACTCTGAAGCTAGCGTCTATGGGAGCTGCTACGCATGACGTTTAGCGAGCATGAGAATGATGGGTAGTGAACGAATTTGTCTAATCTTCGTACTTCTGGCTCCGTTTGGCTTCGCATGACTTGAAGCTGTTTTGTCACGGCACAAAAATAATCAAGTATTCAGCAGTTGCGCTTTACCTATCTTGGAGGCTTACCGTTTTCAATCGGGTCACGAAATTCAACAGGGTTTGTTCTTTCCTTCGAAAAGAAACCGAAACACGGCAAGACACAAAGCCACAAGTGCGATTCGAGGCCTACAAGTACCAAGACTAAGGCAAATTCACCTATTATCTTTCATTCCCGCGATCGCTGAACGATCACAGTGCCACAGACCCCTCTAGATTTAAGTTATAAAACTCTATGGCGTCATGAACGAGAGAAGCTAAAAACATCACCATGAGAGGACATCACCACATAACGGCACGCGGACTAAGACGTGTGTTGTGATAATGACGCCATCCTGACGTCATAACAACTTAAGGTGACATAATGGCGCATGATTATGTCATCTAATAGCCTAAACGCTTTGTCAAAGGTGATCCGATAACGGAGGCCAAGCAAAGCCAGTTGAAGTGCCCGCGATCTTGGAGCCAGAGCAAAACCATGTAAGGTGCGGTGATCTTTCGAATGTTCACGGGATGTCATCAATACATCCGCTGATGAAAAAGGAAGATGGCTTTCACCTTCGAGTCGTTTTAAGAGAATGCATAACGCATAGAGTTTCCTAAAATTGCCTAGAGGGGACCCTGGTGCTGCGATCACTCAGCCACCATTTAATGATGGGTAGTACACGTATTTGCCTAGTCTTGTATTTACGGGCCTTGAATCGCACTTGTGGCTTCATGTATTGCAGTGTTTCAGTTTTCTTTTGAATAAAAGAACAAACCCTTTTGAAGTTCGTGGCCCGAATAATGGTAAGCCTAAAAAGTGAAGGGGGCGAAGCTTAATTGTCAAACATTTCGCTGATTGTTGTTTCGTGACAAAGAAGCTCGAAGCGACGCGAAACCAAAAGGAACGTAAAATACGAACGCTAGACGAATCTGTGTACTACCCACCCTTCTCTTGCTCGCTGAGGTGCCATGCGTCACAGCTCCCATTGACGCTCGCGCCTGAGTTTCCTCTAGCGTATTTATAGGAAACTCTATGGCTTAACGAAACTGGCGAGTATTTACGGCTGTGAAACTACACCCCTGAAGTGGGAGCTCAATGACTGCCGTTCCTGAGTCTGTCGCAGAAAGCTACAAAAAATCACCACTGAATTAAAAAAAAAGCTTTCAAAGCCAAAGTCTAGGTAAAAGTCAGTTTATTCTGTTAGTGTACAATGAAATGAGAAACGGGAATGATATAGACGAGTGTCACATAGTCGAAGACTGCAGTAAGACCCTCGGAACAAATTGACAAATAATTCACCTGGGCCTTGTATTCAAACCCGAAACCAGTACTTTGGCGGAGTCGTCACTCTACTATAGTCAAATAAGTGGGAGCTAGCATCTGACCACTCAAGTTCGAATTAATCATTACTTTATGTGAGCATAGGGTCACTGTATATAAAATCAGTTTTAATGAAGATGGCGCGATAGAAATGAGCTGAGGCAAGTTATGGTGGATGATGAAGTGACTATAATAAAAGATTAAATACGAAAAAAAAAGAAAATCCACACATCTGCACGAAGTGTATAATGACGAATGGGCGAAGCTCTGGGTATAGTATCGTTGAGTAACCGTATGTTGCCCGAGCGTTGTCCCATACAACGTGAATTTATTGACAAAGTGTATGTAAAAATGTAAAGTGATTTCGCCTTCCAGTCGTCTTAGGCAATTCAAGGAGGACATAGAAAATTGCCCGAGTAGAACATATGCCTGGAAAGTGAATCCAAGATTGATCCCACTATCTTACCGGGGGCAAGATGTCATTTTAATACCGGTAGCCCGTTGGTACATACAATGCTCGACGTGCGCCTTTGTGCTACAGGCTTCCCTTAGTAGCCTTCCCATCTAGGCGCATTTTAGTAGAGAATAACTCATCTATACTCTTCTCGATAGGTTGTGTTTACCGGGAACAGTGATTTTTTTACCTTTTAAATATAGCCTATAGATGTCTACGTTGAATTGTCTATTGTAAAACCTTCTTTTTTGTTCTTACATAAGTTTCGATTAGAGCAATACACGACCACAACGGAAGACAAGGCTAGGTCTAAGTAGCTTCGCCTCTACAACGTTCAGTCACCAGTGTTTCCTACGTCATTAATTTTCGCTTCACCGAGCACGAGGACATGGCTAATTCCGCAGATGCCAGACTGCTGCTCCACGCTAGCTCCCTTACTATATATAAGACCGCGTGCAAGGCGCGCTGAAAGTACATTACTGCGTCCAACGCCGCCGGCTAACAGCGCTTCCAGCTCTGCTGGGCGCAGGAATGGGGTAGTTTCATCCTCCTGGAGCGGCGGCCCATTGATAAGAGGTGACAGGCGTGATATGAACAAAGCGCTCTCAGCTGCCAACGCACGGAGAAGGAACCGTACTGAACGCCTCTGTTTAGAATCTCGTTTACGCCCCAGCAGCGGGCTCTTGGCAGCGAGTGTGGAGAAGGGTCATTTATATGGTGCCGAACGCCGCCCGAAGGAAAGCGCCCATGCCTCCTACGCAGTAGCGTCCTTGAAGACGCGATATCGCCAGCTGCGCCGCCTGGCTTCGGTCTCCAATAGGGTGTCGAGCCGCTGTCCGTGCCTCCACGCAATACTTTACATTCGCGAAAGGACAGCTCGGGTAAGCGAAGGACTCAAATTGGAGATTTTTTTCTTTTTTTCTGCTCCCTCGTTGAACAACGCAGAGTTTGCATAAATCTCGATGCAATTCTGGTGCACTTGCCCTGCCGCGTTATTTACACTTTCACAGGGCAGCGTTCTATGGAAAATAGACTGGACTTCACAAGCTGTTTATGAGTCAGAAAAAAAATAAGTAACTGTACCCTATTATTGTTTAGACTTAAGCAAACAGTTTTGAGAGGAAGTACAGAATTTTACGTAGTACTGTAGAGAAAACTAATTATACACCACAACTTTCACTGTATAACCACGGCCGCTGGTTTGGTATAACTAAAAGTTGAACTGTGCGACGTTTTCCGTATTTATTCAAACATTAGCAGCACCAGCAGATGCTGGATTCACTAATGTTGGCTACCTATCGGCTATTTGTTCAATTAACTATGTCATAATTTGTGTACACTATGCCACGCCTCTGCCCCGCTTAAACGCTTCGCACATTATGACGGCGCACGCTAGATAAACTTCGAATAATTTTCATTATATTGCTTTGTTTGTGTGACCACAGCAAGAAAGCCAGCTTGATTCGGCTCAAATACGTTTAAAACATCCTGGAACTGGTCTTGAGACACAAAATTTAATTGTCAATCAGTGCTTGCCTGGTAAACATTTGCAAAAAACTCCGCAGGTGTCAGCAGCGTTGACAAATGCGGATTCAACCTGCACATTGAAATGCTGTTACAGGTAAATCGTTTACGTCTTGTTGGCTTGGTCCAAATTGGTGCAAATACTGTTACGCGAGTTCTTTCTCGGTGTCCCCTTTTTTTCCTCCTTGTAACAGCGCCATTTAAACAGAGCCCTCTGAAGTTCTGTGAAGCGACAGCAAAAGTTCAAGGTCAGCCGTAAATCAAGTCAGTCTTTCGCTGAGTGCGCATCTCGGATGTCCGCGTTACAGATCATTCTGTCGAGATATTTTGCCGGGAGCTGCGCCGTCATCACCATCGCTAATGAAGGAAAAAGAGAGTGCTGTAACGTCAGAGAGCGCGGTGTATACGCCCCCAAAAATAACAACTGAAATCGAAAAAAAAAAACCAGTTCGTGACAAAGTTGTTTCTCTCGACTGCTTCATCTGTCAACTACGAGTCGTTTCGTTGCTGTTCGGAAAACTTTCATTAAACACACTCATCAACCCCGCCGAGATGACGATCTGAATGTCAGACGCGCAAGGACCAAATTGGATGCTTACGCCTCACGATCGTAATAATCTGTGAGACTGTAGAAGCAGGATTTCCCGATAATTTGATAGTTGTTCCCTCCTCTGTCGGTCGATTGGGTGTCCATGCGTAGAATCGTGCGTTTGTGTGTGCGTGCGCGCGTTATGCTTGCGGTCTTAGACTTGGTTATATTAATATTATGTGTGGTTTTACGTCCTGAAACCACAATATCATGAGGCACCTCTTAACTGAATAATTGCGCGCATACAGACACGGACACTAAAACTAGAACTTACACAGGTCAAGAGTGCCTACTCGCAAGTAAAGTTTATTCAAAAGAAAGGTCTATATATTGTTGCGTACATGCACGAAGAAAAAGAAGCGTATACGGTGAACGCACTTGTCGCCCAGAGCGAGAGAAGAAGAAGATCAGGAGGATCGTTAACCAGTCGGCCGCTTCTGAGCTGCCCCTCGCGACCTAATAAACGGCCCCTTTCAACGTCTACCAGTCTCTTTCAAACGTAACAGAGTGGTGGAGGAGCTGGGTAAGCGCTTCAACTACGGAACGATCACTGCCACAGCTTCGACGAAGCCGTCGACTTGCCGGTCTCCCACCATCTGCCGTGAGTGACTTCGACATGCCCGAAGAAGCAGGCGTTTCCAGGACGGCACCATCTGGCCCGCTTCCATACTACCGAGTTCCACCGCCCTTCGGAGGAAAAGCCGAAGAAGATGTCGACACCTGGCTAACCAAGTACAAACGTGTGGGCAAGTCCAACGGTTGAGATGCAGCCGCTATGCTAGCCAACGTAGTGTTCTCCCTGACCGACACCGCATTGGTATGGTACGAGAACCACGAGGACGCACTCACGACGTAGGATCTTTTTGTTGAAGAGCTCAGGGCGTGTTTCGGCGACTCGGTTGCTAAAAAGAAGCGGGCTGAGCAAACACTGTCGCAACGGGCACAGCTACCAGGTGAGACATGCACCACTTACATAGAAGAAGTGTTAAGGCTGTGCAAGGTGGTCTGCGCTACCATGTCGGAAGAGGACAAAGTTGGGCATCTGCTGAAGGGGATTGCTGAGGACGTGTATAATTTTCTAATTGGAAAAGAAAGCCTCAGTTCTGTGTCCGACGTCATTCAGCATTGCTGAACGTTTGAAACGCTCAAGATGCGTCGAATTGCGCCCAAGTTTGGTCGGCTGGCTAACGTTACAACTGTTGCCAGTGTGGACACGAATCCTGGCCTCGACCTTTTCTCTACCATTCGACAGATTGTTCGTGAGGAACTGTCCCACCGAGAAATGTCCTGTTCGACAGCTGACCATCGCGAGTTGTGTCTGCCACGTGAGGCTATGGATGTGCCTCCTTTGACCCAATGGCAACCGACGATGAGCGCGGCAACTGTGGAGTACAGCCCAGCCCCACAGTCAAGAATGACAACCAGATCTCCCGCGTCGCGGTATGACCGACGCTCTCAGCGCATGCCTCCTCGACACCCGACGTCTCGATACGACGCACCCAACCAGTACATTCGTCACACAAGAGCAAATGGTGATGCTCTATTCATTGACGAGCGACCGACGTTTCGACCTCGGCCGGTGTGCTATTCCTGCGGTGTGCCAGGCCACATATCGCGATTTTGCAACCGTCGGGTGACTCCTCGGTATCACCAACCATGCGATTTTTCACGACCCTTCGAACAGCCTCATGGTGTCCGGCGGCCGGCCCACATACCACCTGATGACAACTATTGGCCCAGCAACTTCCGCAACCACTCCCCGGCATCTGACAGGAGTTTAACGCCCCCACCGCGACCTCGTGCTCATCGTTCTCCTTCACCGCTGCGTCGCAAAGCACCCTCTTCGCCACCGGAAAACTAGCCAGCGCGGCCAATGGGGGTGAGGTCGCTGGAAACGTGCTACTAAGAGAAATACCTCCTGTGTGTATGTTTAAAAACAAAGTGCGTGTTTTGGTGGATCATGTGCCTGTGATGGCGTTGGTGGACACAGGTGCAACGATTTCCGTGATGAGTGGTTCTTTTAAAGACGTGTTAGGGCGGAAAGTTGTTTTTACCTGGGATGAAACTTCGACGTTCTGTGGAGTGAGTGGAGAGCCATTGCGCCCTATTGGTGTGTGTAGTGCTGAGGTATTTTTGGGAGGCCTTATGATAACAACAGAGTTTGCGATTATTCCTCGGTCGACACATGATGTCATTCTCGGCATGGACTTCTTGCGAGAATGTGGTGCCACTGTAGACTGTCGCACGGGGAAAGTCTTTGTGAGTGGCCAGATGCCTTCAGAACTTCTGGAAACTCCACCGAATGACCAAACTACGCTGTGTGTCTTTGGTGATACGTTCATACCTGCGTTGTCTACCGTACGTGTTCCTGTTGTTTGTCGCGGCGCTGATCCTGACAGCTTCGATGCGAGCGTAGAACCAATGCACATAAACTGCGTGAAGAAGAATGTGTTGGTTCCCCATTGTGTGGTGTCGATTGATGGCGGAAGAACTGGCCTATGGACTGTAAACTGTTCCTCTGAGCCCGTGACCCTACTCAATGGATTGAAATTAGCTTCGGTCAGCAAAGAACGCGCGATCTTATCAGTGGTCGAGCTCACAGACGTGCCGGAAGAACGTGACGGAACTGGTTGTCACAATTTAGACGGGGCGCTTATGGCAACGATAAATAAGTCGCTTAGCTCAAGTGAGCGCCGAACTTTAATGAATGTGCTGTTGAAGCACGTTTCGGTATTTGACTTTGCGCAGAAGGGCAAAGTAATCCCTATCCCCCTGTCTCGAACGCGCCATACCATCAACACTGGCGCGGCAAATCCGATTCGCCAAAAACCATATCGTGTTTCCCCGTCAGAAAGACAAATTATCAACGACCAAGTGCAGGAAATGATGCAAAAGGGAGTGGTACAAGAGTCAGCCAGTCCGTGGGCAGCACCGGTAATCCTTGTTAAGAAGAAGGATGGATCTTGGAGATTTTGCGTCGACTATCGCCGACTGAATGCCGTGACTAAAAAGGACGTATACCCGCTGCCCCGCATAGAGGACGCAATAGACTGCTTACATTCGGCCTCTTATTTTTCCTCCGTAGACTTACGATCCGGTTATTGGCAAATTCCGATGCACCCAGAGGACAAGGAAAAGACTGCCTTTGTAACCCCTGATGGGCTCTTTGAATTCAACGTAATGCCATTTGGACTGTGCAATGCACCGGCAACCTTCGAGAGGTTTATGGACACCATTCTGCGTGGCTTGAAGTGGAACATTTGCATGTGCTACCTCGACGACGTCATCATCTTTGGACGCACGTTCAGTGAACACAACTCTCGTCTGGATACTGTTTTGAACTGCATCCGAAACGCTGGCCTAATTTTAAACTCGAAGAAATGCCACTTCGGAGACCACCAGACGCTTGTGCTCGGGCATCTCGTTGACAAGGATGGCATCCGCCCTGACCCCCAGAAGACAGCAGCAGTTGAGGCGTTCAATGCGCCACGTTCCGTCAAGGAGCTTCGCAGTTTCCTGGGGCTTTGTTCGTACTTCCGCCGCTTTATTTCGAAGTTTGCCGACGTGGCGTATCCTCTCACATGCCTCTTACGAAAGGACAATTCCTTTGAGTGGACTCCGGAGTGCGATTCTTCATTCCGTCAATTGAAGTTTTTGCTGACGTCACGGCCCGTCCTTCAGCACTTCAGTCCTTCTGCTCCGACAGAGCTTCATACGGATGCTAGCGGCATAGGTATTGGAGCCGTCTTAGTACAACGTTACGGCGACCGTGAACACGTCATCGCATACGCAAGTCGCTGCCTAAGCAGGCCGGAACAAAACTACACTGTTACTGAACAAGAATGCCTGGCGGTATTATTTGCAATTCAGCGGTTTAGATCTTACCTGTACGGACGCCCATTCACAGTCGTAACCGACCACCACTCGTTGTGTTGGCTTGTCAACCTTCGTGACCCTTGTGGCCGCCTTGCGCGCTGGGCTCTCCGGCTACAAGAATACAGTTTTACCGTCACTTACAAGAGTGGTCGTCGACATGCTGATGCGGACTGTCTTTCACGTATGCCACTTAGTACAACAGACTGTGAATCCGATGACCTTGACCAGCTTGTAGCGTCTGTGTCGCCTACGTTCCCGGACTATCCCAGTTTCAGAGCAGAACAGCGGAAAGATGCTAAACTGGCACCACTATTCGCCGCTGCATCCGCTTCTACTAGTGCCCGCCGTTTCTGTATGCGTGATAGACTGCTGTTCAAAAGGAACCTCTCCAGTAGTGGCGCGCGTTTCCTTCTAGTGGTCCCGGAGAGCCTGCGAACAGTTATGATGAGTGTCATGCACGACGACCCTACATCTGGACATTTAGGCTTGGCGCGGACGCTTCACCGGACTAAAGAGCGCTTTTATTGGCCTGGTATGCAGAAGTCTGTTGAGAGCTATGTGGCAAGCTGCATGCAATGTCAGCGTCACAAACGTCCATCAACTGGTCCAGCTGGTCTTCTACAGCCGATGCCTACTCCAGGCGCACCTTTTGAACAAGTGGGCATTGACTTTCTGGGCCCCTTCCCAAAATCGGCTAAGGGCAACCGATGGATAATTGTTTGCGTCGACTACCACACACGCTACTGCGAGACGGCGGCCGTCCCCTCCGCAACTGCCAGTGAAGTCTCCTCGTTTTTGTTACAGTACGTCATCCTCCGACATGGCCCACCTCGCCTGATTATCAGTGATCGTGGACGACAATTCACAGCGGATGTCGTGGAGGAGCTACTCCGTTTATGTGAATCCCGCCTGCGTCACTCGACACCATACCACCCCCAAACTAATGGGCTGACGGAGCGTACCAACCGCACCATTATCAATATGTTGTCTATGTATGTTTCCTGCGACCACAAGAACTGGGATGACGTACTCCCTTTCATTACTTACGCGTTCAACACCGCGAAGCATGAGATTACAGGCTATAGCCCTTTCTTTTTGCTTTATGCACGTTCGCCCCGGTACACAATCGACACGATATTGCCTTTCTGTGACCACGACAACGTCACTGTCGCCGAGACTCTCTGCCTCGCCGAAGAGGCGCGTCGCATAGCTCTACTGCGCACATTGGCATCGCAAGACAAGGCGAAGGCACGCTATGACATTCACCATCGACCAGTGATTTATCGCCGTGGTGATCTGGTGTGGTTGTGGACTCCGATGCGCAAGCGCGGGTTATGCCAAAAGTTTTTGGCCACTTACGATGGACCTTTTGTCATTGTCGACAGACAGAGGTCAACTATGTAATAGCTCGTCTCACGGCGAGTGGTCGACGAGCTTCCAAAACTCAAGTGGTTCATGTTGCCCGCCTGAAACTGTACACGCCACGACTACTCGACTGACTCGTCCGGCGGCCTTCGTCTGCGCGGAGAGGAATGTTGCGTACATGCACGAAGAAAAAGAAGCGTATACGGTGAACGCACTTGTCGCCCAGAGCGAGAGAAGAAGAAGAAGATCAGGAGGATCGTTAACCAGTCGGCCGCTTCTGAGCTGCCCATCGCGGCCTAATAAACGGCCCCTTTCAACGTCTACCAGTCTCTTTCAAACGTAACAATATGTATGTATGTATGTATGTATGTATGTATATATATATATATATATATATATATATATATATATATATATATATATATATATATATATATTCATATGTATGTATTTATATAAGCAGGAGAATAACTGCGGTTGCCGTAAATGCGCTTTCACATAACAACTGTTTATTGTGCCGACGTTTCGACGGGAACCCCGTCTTTTTCAAGGCAAAAGATGGGGTGCCCGTCGAAACGTCGGCACAATAAACAGTTGTTATGTGAAAGTGCATCTACTTTCATATATATATATATATATATATATATATATATATATATATATATATATATATATATATATATATATATATATATATATATATATATATATATGGGAATTCATTAGACCAGATTGTTATGTAAATGTGAAGAAATAAAAGTGAGTGAAAAGATAAATTGCCGTGGGCAGAAACCGAACTTACGACCTTCGAATAACGGATTCGATGCTCTACCACTGAGCTACAACGGCGGCTATCCTCCCAGCCACTTTATTGGGTATATATGTGAATTTAAACGTGGGAGTGTCAGTCATTTGCTGATTTTTGTTTCGTGAGAAAACAACTCCAAGCCACACGAACATATACGGAGCCAAAAATACGAAGATCAAAATCCGTGTACTACCCATTATTCCCATGGTCGCGTAAGCGCCATGCGTTGCAGCTCCCGTAAGGTTCCTAGATGAAATAACTTGTTTCATCTAGGGACCTTAAGCTCCCGTAGAAACTAGCGCCAGAGTTTCCTTGAGTGTATATTTAGGAAACTCTACGAAGGAAAGCGACGACGAGTATCATTACGGAGTGTGCTGTGGAAGTTCGAGGTACGGTACTTAGACAGAAAACTGGCAAGCTGTCCCAGGAGACGATGAACCTCATTAAAAAGCGTCAAAGCATGAAAGTGTCAAGTACAACAGACAAAATAGAACTGGCAGAGCTTTCGAAGCTGATTAATAGACGTAAAGTATGCGATGTAAGAAGGTATAACATGGAGAAAATTGAGCACGCTCTGAAAAACGGAGGAAGCGTCAAAGCAGTGAAGAGGAAACTTGGGATAGGCAAAAGGCGGATGTATGCCTTAAGGGACAAAGAAGGCAAATTAACTACCAATATGGATAGGATAGTTAAAATAGCGGAGGAGTTTTACAGAGATCTGTACAGTAGCCGAGACAACCACGACCTTAATACTGTAAGAACTAGCAGTAACCCAGACGACACCCCACCGGTAATGATAGAAGTCAGAAAAGCTTTGGAGAGCATGCAAAGAGGCAAATCTGCTGGTGAGGATCAGGTAACATCAGATCTGCTGAAAGATGGAGGACAGATTGTGTAAGAAAAACTAGCCACCCTGTTTACGAGGTGCCTCCTGACGGGAAGAGTACCAGAGTCTTGGAAGAATGCTAACATCGTCTTATACATCAGAAAGGAAATGACAAGGACTTCAAGAATTACAGACCAATCAGCTTCCTCTCCGTAGTATACAAGCTATTTACAAAAGTAATTGCTAGCAGAGGTAAGAAAACATTAGAATTCAATCAACCAAACGAACAAGCAGGATTTCGAACAGGCTACTCAACAATCGACCACATTCATACTATCAATCAGGTAATAGAGAAATGTTCAGAATATAGCCAAACACCATACATAACCTTCACAGATTACGAGAAGGCGTTTGATTCAGTAAAAATATCAGCAGTCATGCAGACACTGTGGAATCAAAGCGTTGATGAAGTATATATAAAGATCCTGGAAAAAATCTGCAGGGGCTTAACTGCTACCATATTGCTTCATGAAGAAAGCAACAGAATACCAATCAAGAAAAGTTTAAGGCAGGGGGATGCGATCTCCGCAATGCTATTTTCCGCGTGCTTACAGGAGGTCTTCAGAGGCCTAGAGTGGGAACAGTTAGGGATAAGAGTTAATGCAGAGTACCTTAGTAATATGCGCTTCGCTGATGACATTGTATTGCTGAGTGACTCAGGGGACCAATTGCAACTTATGAGTTAGACAAGGAGACCAGGAAGGTGGGTCTTAAAATGAATCTGCAGAAAACGAAAGTAATGTAGAACAACCTCGGAAGAGAGCAGCGCTTTGAGATAGGTTTTAGTGCCGCCGTTTTAGTAAAAGACTATGTCTACTTAGGGCAGGTAATAACCGCGGAACCGAACCACAAGATTAATGTAAGTAGAAGAATAAAAATGGGGTGGAGCACATTTGGCAAACACTCTCAAATTATGACAGGTAGATTGTCACTATCCTTCAAGAAGAAGGTATATAACAGCTGCATCTTGCCGGTACTTAGCTATGGAGCAGAAACCTGGAGACTTACAAAGAGTGTTCAGCTTAAATTGAGGACGACGCAGCGAGCAATTGAAAAAAATTCCGCCATATCCACGAAGTGAATGATGATGAGTGGGCGAAGCTCCGGAGGTAAACCTGGTAAACCATGTCCTCTGTACATTTTGCCCACTCGATTTTATTACATCGCTCCCCCTAGCGTACGTCGCCGCACTAAATTGAACGATTGCCTTTAACCAATGACACGCGCCATATGTGACATCATTCCTATTTTATAAGATCTCGCGTCTTTCATCAACTACAAGTACCGCTTTCTAGTTTATAACATCTTGCATCTTTTCATCATCAGCTACAAGTACCACCATCTAGTAAACACTACAAGAACTAAACGAGAGGTGGCTACATACAGGAGACGGTACCGCCATCTAGTGAACACTGCAAGAACTAAACTAGAGGTGGCTAGATACAGGGGACGGTTCCGCCATCTAGTGAACACTGCAAGAACTAAACTAGAGGTGGCTACATACAGGCTACAGGGGACGCACAGCCCACGCCCTAAGGAGCTTCGCCCCTAAAAAAAATGGTAGGTGTAACCCAAAGAGACAAGGAGAGAGTAGGATGTACTAGGGAACAAACGGGGGTTAAAGATATCATAGTTGAAATCAAGAAGAGAAAATGGACATGGGCCGGGCATGTAGCGCGTAGACAGGATAACCGCTGGTCATTAAGGGTAATTGACTAGATTCCCAGAGAAGGCAAGCGGTTTAAGGGAAGACAGAAGGTTAGGTGGGCAGATGAGACTAAGTTTGTGGGTATAAACTGAAAGCAGCAAGCACAGAACCGAGTTGACTGGCAGAAAGGCCTTTGTTCTGCAGTGGACGTTGTTAGGATGAAGATGACGACGACGACGACGATGATGATGATGATGATGATGATGATGATGAAGGAAAGCATCGAGCCAAGCGTGAAAGCCAAGTAGAGGCTTCCTTGACTGAATTCCAAACGAATGATGCAGCGCCTACATTATTCGCACTTTCCAACACCTGTGAGTGGCGCGGAGAGCGCTTCAATATGGCTGGTCAAGAAGTGATGGACGCTACCCAAAAGTGTGCCGAAAGCATAGAGTTTCCTAAAATTAACTAGAGGAGTTTCTGTCACTGCGATCGTTCAGAGACCATCTGAATGATGGGTAGTACACACATTTGCCTAGTCTACGTACTTGTGGGCGGCAAATCGTCCTTGCGGTTTCATTTATTGCTGTGTTTCGGTTTTGTTCTGAAAAAAAGATTCAGCCCTTTTGAACTTCGTGACCTGATTTGGAAAGGTAAGTCTAAAAGAATAAAGTGGTGAAGCGCAACCACTGAACTTTTGCTGAGTTTGTTTCGCAAGAAAACAGCCTTAAACCACACGAACACACATAGAGCTAAAAGCAGGCCAGAAGTACAAAGATTAGACAAATTTGTGTACTACCCATCATTAACATGCTCACTGAAGCGCCATGCGTTGCAGCTCCCATAGACACTAGCGACAGAGCTCCCTCTAGTGTATATTATAGAAAACTTTATGTACGTAAAGCATGCGCGTCTCGAAAATAAGGCGGCCCGCGGGCCTCTGGTGTCTCTAAACGCTAAACACAGAAATGTATTGTCGAAGGAGAGGCCGCGTTTATCGCTGGTCACGTTTTGCAAACTCTGTACGATGTGTGAGAATTTAGAGGGACAGCGGTAGCACTGGTGTAAACAAAGCGCTGCACGTGCGTTTGTGCTGAGATGTATGGTTACTCGCGCCGGCTTAGATGCGAAACGATCGTTCCAAGTAATCGAGTAGCATGGATGCGGTAAAACAGGGGTGATTTAGGCGATAACAACGGCCCCGCCGTGGTGGTCTAGTGGCCAAGGTACTCGGCTGCTGACCCGCAGGTTGCGCGTTCGAATCCCGGCTATGGCGGCTGCATTTCCAATGGAGGCGGAAATGTTGTAGGCCCGTGTGCTCAGATTTGGGTGCGCGTTAAAGAACCCCAGGTGGTCAAAAATTCCGGAGCCCTCCACTACGGCGTCTCTCATAATCATATGGTGGTTTTATTAGGTTAAACCCCACATATGAATCAATCAATCAGGCGATAAGAACGCTAAACATGCGAGTGCTCTTAGCTCATACCCCGTTTTTTGCCACATCGCAGCACGACTACGACGCGCCCCGCACCAACCTACCATCCCCGTCTTCCGGCTTCCGAACGATTCCGCACGGGGGCGCTAGCTGATCTGGAAAGTGCGAATAATGACTATCGGTTCCATAGTGTTTCTTAATATACACTAGAGGGAACTCTGGCGCTAGTGTCTATGGGAGCTGCAACGCACGGCGCTTCAGCGAGCATGAGAATGATGGGAAGTACACACATTAGTCTAATCTTCGTTCTTCTGGCCTGCTTTTGGCCCCGTGTGTGTTCGTGTGGCTTGGAGCTGTTTTCTCACGAAACAAAAATCAGCAAATGTTCAACGGTTGCACGTCACCACCTTATTTTTTTAGACTTAACCTTTCCAAATCGGGTCACGAAGTTGAAAAAGGAATAAATCTTTTTTTTTCAAAACAAAACCGAAACACAGCAATAAACGAAGCCGCAAGTACGATTGGCAGCCCGCAAGTATGAAGACAAGGCAAATGTATCTACTACCCATCATACCCATGGTAGCTGAACGATCGCAGCGACAGAGTCCCCTCTAGTTCTTTTAGGAAGTTCTACGGTCGGTTCTAGTTCACTATAGCCTACATATACGGAGTTGCCAATGAACGCTTGTGCAGCGCGAGCAGTCGCTTTTAGATGCGGAGCATCTTATACTCGCGCCTTGTAGTGCGCCGTCCGCGCCGTCCGCGCCGTCCACACCGCTTCTCGAACATTCGACAGCTGACGCGCGCGCATGCGCCGTCGCGCCGTCGCCCACTCTTCCACCATCTGTGCATCCCTTCCTCCTCTACACACCGCGCGCGCTTCACTCCTCCACCATCTGTGCACCCTTCCTCCTCTACACACCGCGTTCGACATCTACAATTCTCCTGATTCTCCAGTGGACGCGCATGTGGCGTCGCGCTTCGAGAACATTCAACAGCTGACAGTGCATGCGCCGTCGTGCTGTATATATACTCAAGGTCGGCGCTCGCTCGCTCAGTTGCCGCTCGTCGGTTGGTTTGTACGGCGCGTCGACGTCCAAGGTCGCGGTGAAATGAATTCCAACGAATCCACAAACACAATGATCGACGTCCCTTCGACCAGCGCCGCCCTTTCGCATACGTGCGTACGTGTTCACTCATTTAACACCCCCTCCTACAACCACGTTAACCAATTTAGCCATCGACCCAAGTAAGTCGCAATTTAACACCCCATTTCACAACCACGTTAACCAATTTAGCCATCGACCCAAGTAAGTCGCACTTTAACACCCCGTTAACCAATTATATGCTCCGCATCCTCCTCAGTGTTCCCCCGAGGGAAGCTGCGGGCAATGTTTACTAGCAGATGTCGCCCGCGTCGGCCTTGCGAGGTGAGAGATGGAGGGGAATGGGCAACAGTTGGCACGAGACGTGAGCATGCGCATTGGGTGTGTCGACGCCGTATTTTAGAGTAGGTGCGACTATAAAATGCTCCGCATTTAAAAATGCAAGCTCCGACCACAGAGCCACAGTGCTCTGGAAAGTTTTCAGAAGGTTCTTCAAAATGTTGCAGAATACAAGTTCACCGTAACAGAACTGCGGCGCGTCTTCTTTTCACCCATGAAAAACAGTCGCGCTTGTTGGTTTCCGCTCACATACCTAGTACTTTTTTTCGACTGATGTATAGACTACGAATATTGAGGATTATAGGTTCATTCTTACTATCTAAAGCACAAAGTTTGGCTTAGCATGATGTGAGAATCCTTGATGAAATGTACCCAGCCGTTCAAAATTTTTACTTAAAACTATAGCGAAACAAATGTGCGTCTGTGCAGCAAAACAAACTATCTAAAACACCCGAGAAGTTCTTGACGTCACGACAAGAAGGAAGCGCTATTGGATGAAGCATATCGTTACCCACTTTATCCAAACACACACACCCATCAGTTATACAAATAATCTGTGGGAGGGACAGCGTTGGGTGTTGGTGGAAGCGACTTTTTTTCCCTATGTTGTGAAAGTGTATCGCTGTCCAGTGTTTACCGGGTGACGTGCGTGCTCTGGACGGCAACCACTCTGAGCCTCCAAAAGTTCTCGAGGCGAAGAAATCGCCACCGTTAGTGCGCCATGATTGCGCACTTATGATGAACTCCAGCTGTGGAGATGTGCTAACGCTATTCCTTATACACGCCGAGTTGCAATCACGGCGGTCCACTGATTGCATCGGAGATTGCGCCTCGAACGTCGATCCGGCTCCAACCGGCATTCCAAACTCGATGGCGCGTACGTGGACGGTGTTTATTTTTGCCTTGCTGACTCACGGTCTGGAGGATGACTCGGTTAAGCACTCGTAATGCCTTGTCGCCATCCAATCTCGATATTTATTTCATCGCTGCTCCTAGCAACGACGCATCAGGATCTGTTTTCATCAAGGTTAGTCTTCTTGGGACACTCCATCGAGACATATTTTTTTTTTTTGTGCTCTCACCTGTTGCTCCTTGTTGCCCTACTTTCTGATATTGCTCGGCAATTCTTTCTGGGCTTCGGTTCTTGGACACACAAGCTTGATTCCTCGGATAATGAGATTTACGAGGGTACATTCGCAATCTCTTCGCTCTACGCTTCGAAAAAAAAAACTGTTTACTTGGCACGAAACGTTGACGGGTGAACAGTATATATATATATATATATATATATATATATATATATATATATATATATATATATATATATATATATATATATATATATATATATATATATATATATATACATGCAGCAGTAGTTGGTTGTTGACAGTATATACAGCATAGGCATCAAGGTCAATGCAGGCAGGCTGTGCTACAATGGCTGATTTGTGGACAACGCTGGCGTAACGTTGCCGCGACATGACATCATTTAACGCCAAAATAGCCTGACTTAGCCCCGTTCACATCTGCCTAATTTGCAGGCAGCTCCGGAGCGAATGAGTGATAACGCGAGCGCTCCTCGGCACATTTTGGAAAGGTGGGTCGAACGTTGAGTCAGTATGAACGAGTTTTGGTGCTGCGCGCATAGTGGTCGTTACGTACGTAACAATGCCCCGTTTCGCCCAGAACACATGCACAGACCTCCTTTTAATGCGCACTATGCAAACGCGCCGTTCTTATGATTGATACGAGAGAACCTGATTCTTAAGAGAGAAAGGAAGAGAAAAGTGAGCCCCATAACTGTCTGCTTCAGTGAGCGACACCTCAACAGTAGCTCACAAGGGAAGGGGTGAGGAGGTATAAAGGGTTAGGAGTAAAGGTGTAGAAAACAGGAAGAGACGTGAGGTGGTAAGCCAGAAGGAGCGACAACAAACTGAGGGTATAGGAGAGACAGGAAAGATGGAAACACGGTCACAGGAGTCCGAGGACGGGGCACCACTTGCGAGAGCTCTTGTCGGCGTCAGGAGATGGCGTAGAGCAAGTCCAGTAGGTCAGAGCTACACTGTCGTCGAAGGTCGTCGGCGTCAGGAGGTGACGTAGGGCGAGCCCAGTTGGCCAGAGCTACGCTGATGCCGGAGATCGCGAGGGCACAACAGGTCGGCACGGAATCCAGCAAGCGACTCCGGTTGATACGCCCTTATGGATGCTACGTACGCATTACTAAAGATCGACATCAGACAGATTTAGTTGAGCGCTCGCCACAGCTCTGCGGACACAGACCGCCATTGGGAATGACTGGCAGGCTGTGGGCGTCCATGTAAATTGGTCCATTGTTTCTAACTCTTTGGGGCCAGGCACGGCCTGACAGTCATCTCCACTTTGGAAACCAACGGCTACCCTGAGGAATTTGCTGCTATTACTTGTTGATATGGTAACGTTTACCGAAGCAAATAGTGCAAACTGTTTAGCACAAGATTGATATGTGGGGTTTAACGTCCCAAAACCACCATATGATTATGAGACACGCCGTAGTGGAGGGCTCAAGAAATTTCGACCACCTGGGGTTCTTTAACGTGCACCCAAATCTGAGCACACGGGCCTACAACATTTCCGCCTCCATCTGAAATGCAGCCGCCGCAGCCGGGATTCGAACCCGCGACCTGCGGGTCAGTATCCGAGTACCTTAGCCACTAGACCACCGCGGCGGGGCTGTTTAGCACAAGAGTGGGCTATTAAGAGTACCGTTTGAACTTTAATATAGAAGCGCAATATGCCCGCCCAGTATCGCAGAAAAAATATTTGTTTAATAAATGTAGGAGTCACTCTCGACACAGGCTTAGGTCTGAGTCGGATTGAGTAACTATGTTGACAGCAATACTTCTTTTTCGCCTAGTTGGTTCGTAATAATAGAGGAACTTTTACAGCGCAAACACTATGTTTAGAAAAAAAATGTATCACTGGACATTTTCTATACGAAGAAAAAAGTAAATCTGCTGATACGTGGTTTTAAGGGGGATGAGCATGATTCAGTTCACTTACAGCATGCAGCTGTTATAGGGAACTTGAAAGTAATGTGACCGCTTTCCGAAAGCAACTTTGAAAATCACGTCCTAAAATGCCAGAAATGAACGACGGCTGATTGTTTACACGAAACTTTATAGCAGAGCCTATGTTTGAGCGTTACAGGGTGGCTATTTGACGTTTGGCATATAGGAGAAGTAATGTTGCCAATAATCTCTCGCATCTCGCGTGTGAACGTTAGTGTGAATATTGATGCTAATCGACCCGCTAAAACATGTGAGATGTCAGTTTCGTTTTTCCTGTGAAGCATGTTTTTTTTGAAAGATGTTTTCAACAGTTCTTTAATTGAACTGTTGAAAAGTGTACCTTCCTTGCATAAAATTGTAAAAGAAAGCCAGTTTTTTTTTTGCTTACGTCATCATTAACTTACGAAAACAACCACGCTACT
>WOVY01006224.1:0-17708 GCA_013436015.1 Rhipicephalus annulatus | reverse complement strand
AATCTATCTATCTATCTATCTATCTATCTATCTATCTATCTATCTATAAGTCTATACAGGCTGTAATGGGGGTCGCTGGTGGAGGCACTTGTATACAATTTCAGGAAGCCCTTTCTGTTATCACCATTTTTCCTTTGTTGTAGGTGCGGACGTTGGTATTAAGATTATTGGCGACGTTAGCCCTGAAGGCGGACTCCATAAGCACCATTTCTTCATTCTGAAGTGGTTTTACTATACCGTTAAAGTGCATGCAATTGCTCTGTGCCGGTAATATGCTCTCACATTCCGAAGGCGGTCGTCCTTCTGCACGGTGCTTCACTGACTCTTCGAATTTTTTTTTTCATCTGTTCATCAATGACGTGCTCCTTGCGCAGACAGCCATAACTCGACTGTTGGCCCACGCTTCACACGCTGCCTAATCGATTTTCAGTATATTTTTTTTCAGCGTAAAACCTACGCTGAACAAGAGGCCCTTAGATGGTGGCAAAGCCGTGCTTGCGCGCCTCTTTTTAAGTCTACAAGCATCTAACTCTGCCTTAGTTGGTATTTTTATTCACAAATGCTTCTGTTCGTTGTGATCGCTCATGATATTTATATACTTGCATAAGGTTGCCGGTGCCGAGAGCTGCTAACAGCACGTTTCACCGTGTCACCATCGATCTTTATGCTTAACGATTCTCGGCGCGATCGTTATAATCTTCAATGATTCTGTGTTCTGATCGCTCACGCATAGGACACGCGCAATGTACTTGAGCACGCCTCGCACTACGAAGAGGAATGTATTTGAAATATGTCGAAGAAAAGAAGCGTTGCAATGACGTAGAGAAAAGAAAAAGAATGAGATGCGCTATGCGTGAGTCTGGAAAAAAGAGACACTTCTATGGAGAAAAGCGCCCCAATTGAACGCGCCATGGTAAGAGACTTGGAATCGTGCAGCACTCTTCCTTTGCGACTGATCGCAGCGAAGTTTGAGGTATACGCAAGAACGTCAAAAACAAAATAGGCCAGCTCGTCTCATTTCTTCAACTCTCACCACAGATGCGAGTGTAGATAGAAAACGCCGAATATTTCTCGCTTCTTTGTCTTTTTCATTCTACCTATACTTCTGACCAAACACTCACGCCATAACCCTGCGAGTGTACGTTGGCCAACGGAGTCCCAAGTGGGCACAGGCCCGGTCGGCTGTCAGCAGTTCATTCCGTTTCCAGCGGCCGGCAACAGTTTACGGTTGCAGTTCGGCGATGTGTCTTCTCGGCTAACGCCTTGGCCATTGTGGTTGTGCCAATGTTTCCTTTCCGTTGTTTTCCATGTGTGTGTGTGCGTGTGTGTCTTTGTGTGTGTGTGTGTGTGTATTTATAAGTACTCACCACTAGAATGGGCTGTTTGCACATACCACTATTCCAACCAGCAGCCCTCCTCTTTTCTTTTTTTTTTCGTTGAAGTCTGAAATCGGCAGCGCGCGGTCTCATCGGTGAAGTTGACCCATTTCTCAGACGTCGACGTTCGCGGTGGTGCACTTTGTGGCTTCGTTGCGTGAGTGGCGTTTTTACCGAGGCCGTTGAGTGAAGCGCCACGTCATTGCCATTGGCGAGCGTTCATCCGTAAGGCACTAAGACGGCAAAAAAAAAAAAGGATGGGTGGTCAAACAATCAAGATGGGAGGAACGTGATGCCCATCCTCTAAGCCCGTCCGATGCAGCGATGGTAGCAATTTGCAACCATAGTACATTTATCACGTCGTTCTATAGTTGGCGGCGGAAGAGCGTTTTAGTGAAAAAAAGTGAACAAAGGAATAGAAGAATAAGAAGAAGAGGCACAATCTCTAGTTTCGATACACTTCTTTGAAACAGAGGCTGCGTATAGAAGCGACCACAGTGCAGTTCAGCCATGGTGTACCAGATGTGTTTGTGGGTATGTTGTGTGTGAATAAAAAAAAAGAGACAACAGTATCGATAATTTCTTTTTTGTCCATGTCCCCTCGCATGCCCTAGAATGTAAAAAGGCAGAGGGAGATCATGGCATAAGAAGTATAGCTAACGGCACGATGGCGCGCGTTCTGGCCGCCACCGGAGTTCTACGAAAGGCTGACCTAGGTAAACCCAGTCAACCAGCTAGATTACTTAGACTAGTTTTTGGATAACTGCTCTTAGTTTCTCTGGTCTCCTCGCAACTTTGTTGCGCAGTAAACTCCATTCAATCAAAAAAGAAACTACTACATTATATGCGAATCACTACAAATCTCACCAGGTGCTGCTGACCCTGAAGGTACTCCGAGTTTACCTCTATCGTTCCATGTAGTTGCAGAAGTCCTTGTTACCTGTGCTGCTGTTTGCTCTTGTGCAGGCTACGCTTGGGTACGAAAAAAAGGGGGGTGGGTGAAGAATTCAATACACCTCGATTGATGATGTGTCATCGTTGCTACAATCACTAAGAAGGATGAATGAGACGACTGAGTAACTATAACGTTACTGCAAAAGAGGAGTTTACTTTCTATCGCATGATGAGCAAACTCTCGGGGGATTGACTTCTTAAAGAGGCCGCCTTCTCTGCTTTAAACCACTCTTGGCTGTGTATCAATGACCTCTTCGCTTACATCTGTGTCGTTTAAAACCAGGAATGACCCGATCACCACGAAAACCCACACGCGAAAACCATCAAAGAGCAGTCAGAAAAGGCCGCTTGCGAACGAATGTAGACGTGACTTGGCATCTCAGTTGGCTACGAAAACTTGAGGCAATCACTACGCAGAAGAGATTAGACAGATTTAGTTGGGCGTCAGCAGCCGCCGTACAGACGCAGCTTCACATTGCGAATGGTGGCAGGCTGCGTCCGTACGGCTGCTGTGATTTAGGGATAAGTTCTTTACTGAGTACTGCAGAAAGATCTGTCTAGAGGTACACCTAGCATGCTACTCAGAGGGGTATGGGGATGAATGAAGTGATAAACATGATACACGAGGGATGCAGGGCATGCAGAAAACACACCGCTATACTTATTATAAATCGTAAATGGATGTATGGGAGGGCAACCGTTCCGGATTTAGGTTGGTTACCCTGGCCTGAAAAACGGGAAAAAAATATTGAGGGGAGAAGAAAGAGTTCTCTGTTTACGGTTATGTGCTTTGTCGAAGACGGTCACTAAGTCCAGCATGCTTCAGAAATCACAGCAGCACTTTCATTGCTTTTTGTAGCCGTGATACGCGGAGACATAATCTAGAGATGGTCTTCGGCTTGGATAGTGACGCGAACGTTTTGAGTTCGAACCCGGCCGCCACGGTTGGATTTCGTGATGACGTGTAGAAAATATTAGAGACTCATATGTTATATTTAGGCGCACCTTACAGATCACCGGGTTGTCAAAATTCGAACTACGACGCGCCTCACAGCATTATTCGCACGGAAAAACCCAGCAATCATTAAGATCTTGCTCGTGGTGAAAAACTTTCCATTCGGCTGTTCCACAGCTGTGGGAAGATCAAGTTTCCATTTTCAAGAGCGAATTCAAATTAGCGCGAATTGACCCAGCCAGAGATACAGCTGGGACCTTGTGAGATGTGTATCAATATGTGATTACCGAGACGGAGGAATCACTGCGGCCTTCTGAATTCTTTTTACACAGTATCGAGTAAATGAAGATCAGCGAGTTGTTCCATACGCCGTCTCCATTCTTTGTGAGCATAATTTGAAATGTAATTTCGTTGAAAACATGGCCACATCGGTTTATTTTTCACGTAAACTCGCTAATTATATTCTCTACAGTTCCGTGCCACAAAACGCTCGCTCATGTGCTTACTAACAACATATTCAAATTCTAACTCTTCATATCTGCTGTCAGGCTGTGTTTTGTCTTTGAGCCACTGGGAATAGCGACCGCTATAGCGAGAAACAGATTTAAGAAAAGAAATGAGACATGTGGCATCCCCAACACATTAAAATGGGCGGCGTCATTACAAACCTGACTCGAAATGGTTTCCACCGTGACAGCTCGATGGCGCGCTGTCAAGCAAAGTTTAACTGCCTAACGAAGGGCCCTAATTTGTTTGCGCGGCTGTAATCGTGCACGCTGAATGCAGGCCCAAATGAAATCGTGTCAGGCAGTAGGGAAATGCGCATGCCGTGAAGCTAACGAAACGCATAGGGTGTCGAGATTGACGCTCATTACGCTCGCAGTGATAAATCTGTCGTTCCTAAACATGCGTCTCGGAAAAAGATAAAAGTGTACTGACAACAAAGAAAGTTGTAGATTCATCGTTCTTTAATTGTATTCTAGATGCGCAACTGAAAGCGAATGGCCAGCGTTTTTTGCTTCAGTGGCTAATTATAACGCCTTTGCTTGAGATTACAATTATTAGTGTGACAAAAAACTGCCTCACACTTATTACGTACGTGCATCACATCCCATTACTTTTTCTCTTAAAGACCCCTCAAAGGGGTATTTCAATAAGATGGTTTTACAGTAAAGCCAGGAGAAGTCGTTTAAAACGAAAATTGGTTACATTGTCCAAGACGTTTGAGAGAATAGTACATAACATCATTTTAACTTTCCTTGCCTCCGTGTGTGTGTGTGTGTGTGTGTGTGTGTGTGTGTGCGCGTACGCGCGCGCGCGCGCGTGTGTGTGTGTGTGTTTTCTCCACCTATATATAAAATGGGGGTGGCCGGCACCACAAGCAGGTACATTGATCTCAAGGCAATGTAACACAATAGAATAACGAAAATGTTCCAAAGTAGTTGTTGAAAAAAGCCAATTTGCTAAAAAAATATTACGAGAAAAACTAAATAAGGGTGGCATGTGAGTGCGAGTAATAGACTGATTAGGTACCCACACTAGACCAATTCGCTCAATGTTGCCAGTGCACCAATGCACTCTAGCAGGGCAACGACAAGACCCACCTTTCATTTCATTTAGCAATTATTACTCAAATTTAACGTGTTCCAGGGGGATGCCCCAATGACTGCTCGTATATAAAAACTGCAGCGGTCTAAGCAGTACGTATAGCGGCGGAAAATCACGGGTTTTCACGTTATTGCCTATTACAGAGTAAGTGGCGTTTCACGTATTATTTATAGAGTGATACACTTCTTCCCTTACCTCCCTTCTTCCCTCCTGACGCCCCTGGGTGCTATTCAATGACGCCATCTGCCGCAGTTTTCATTTTTGGGGGTAAACGCGTGTGGAGTGACAGACCACAATTCTCGACGAGTTCTTCTAACATTTCTCCACCACCTTCGCATCGCTAGTGAAATCAATTTTATTAGCATGTAGCTTACATGTTTTCCCGCCCCCTCACAGCTTCGAGCACACCGATAGATGCATTTCTTCTCGCGTGGCTTTCAGAGTTCTGAACGTTATCGTTGATACTAAGAAAGTCACCCTAGACCCCGAACTTCTCACTTCCCACTAGCCGGGCGCTAATTACGGAGGCGTCCAAAGCGTGAATTTAGCTCCAAACGTGGACACAAGGTAAAAATGTGGTTTATTACGCGATAGAAAAGCGGGGCGTCGGGGAAAAACTTCAAATTTTTTTGAACTTTTGCTTGTTTTCTTTCCAAAATAGCACTTTGGTTGCCTCATCCGTATAATCTAGCATAATCTATCAAAATTGTGCGCACATGGGAGTGGGGGGAGGCTGGGTGTTCGAGCACACACACTCGTCCCTGCAACTTTTTTTCCAATGCGGGGTTGTGGCCACACATTTTTTTAACTATAATTGCGCAATTGATTGTTGCGGTTCAAGTAATCGCTACAACCCTTACTCATCTCCAGTAAAACGTACTTTGATACCTCCCTCTCCCACTTCCCAGTGGAGAACCCCCGGCAACCCTGCGTATATAATCCTTCATCTTTTCTTTTTCTTTTGCGAATGCGAGATGACTGGCTGCATGGAATACATGGACCACATCATACTGCCCGTACACGTTCATCTATATCTGACACTGTCCACAGAGCCACGCTGCATTATGGGAGATGAAAGAGTGAGCGAGAAAGCGAAAGAAAAAAAAAGTGTGTAAGCCTTGCTTCGGGGCAAAAGCATTGGGCAAGACGAGGAGTGGTGGCATCAAGAAGGAGTCTGGCTTCGGTGCCGATGAAGCGCGGAGAGATGGAAATGACAGTGCCTCGTGTATGTGCGTGGTGCTCGCATACACATATGCTCATCGGAACCTGTCGGCAAGCCTGAAGGGCGCGCACCCTGAAGACTAACAGGAGACTGCTCTTAGCGGACCATCGACTCTTGGCACAGAGATTGCGCTGGTGGTCTGGAAGTGTTACGTCAGGAGCTTTCTCTCTCTTCAATTGCTTCATGTCTGTGTGTTTTGCTTTCTGGATACCTTTTGTTTTGGTCCTGAAGCGTAGCGCACACACTCATACACATGAAAGAGAAAACAAATTGCAATAATACATACAGACGCACGTCAATCCAACGAGGTACTTTGATCTTTGCACGCGTAGAATTTATCTTTGTTTCTTGCACATATGGGGTCGAGTGCGCAAGACTCCTCTTTCGTAAGCGCTTATTCGCATTGGTTGGCCCGCTTCAGTAATGATACGTCCTGAATCATGATTAGCTCTAATATTCTCTTATGAAAAAATTAAACGTAACACATTTTTTTGTGAATGCACGTCCTGTTCTTTTTTTTTACGCTCTCCGCAAGCTATGCTCGTTCCACCGCCCACTCCCGTTTTTTTAAATGCGAAGCATTTCTTAGCGAGCTTCGGCGACTTTGAGCGCATCTATCTATCTATCTATCTATCTATCTATCTATCTATCTATCTATCTATCTATCTATCTATCTATCTATCTATCTATCTATCTATCTATCTATCTATCTATCTATCTATCTATCTATCTATCTATCTATCTATCTATCTATCTATCTATCTATCTATCTATCTATCTATCTATCTATCTATCTATCTATCTATCTATCTATCTATCTATCTATCTATCTATCTATCTATCTATCTATCTATCTATCTATCTATCTATCTATCTATCTATCTATCTATCTATCTATCTATCTATCTATCTACACACGAGTTTTAGCTCTCCTGGCCGTTTCGATAATGGTATCATACCAAACTTGGTATGGCATAACATGACTGTATGAAAAACATATTTCACTACTGCTTTGCGCAGAGGCGGTGTCGTACCCAATGATGGGATTACCTCCTAACATGTTTCACTAGTCATAACATGAAAATAATGAAATAATGTTGCAAAACTGGTATGGTATGACATGATTGAACGGCGAACACAAGCGACAGACCATAACATGAAAATCATGACATGCGTAGCATGCAACAACATGACTACATGCCACGCTCATGATGCGCTCGCGGGCGTTTCGCTAGCGTGATATATACCAAATTCGGTATTACGGCACGTGAGTGGATGACGAAGGTATGATACCGGTGCAAACATGATAAACATGATATTCGTGTCATGCAACAACGTGACTACATGCTACGCTCATGGTGCGCTTGCGGCCGTTTTGATAGCTTCACATGTACCAGGCTCGGTATTACGTGATGCGAACGAACGACATAGGTAAATGACACATACAAACATGCTGATTTCGACATACGTGTCATGTAACAACATGACTACATGCCACACTCATGATGCGCTCGGAGCCGTTTCGCTAGCTTTACATATGCTAAATTTGGTATTACGTGACGTTAATAGATAAAGTAGGTTTGTGACTGGTGAAAATATGATAATCATGAGATGCGTTTCATGTGAAAACATGACTACATGCCACAGTCAAGGCGCCAATACATTACGACGTGGCGTGGTGCGCGTGCTCACCGGCGTTCATTTCGTCGGGTCACGCCGGCATTGCCACGCCAGGCACCGGTCCTACCATATACTCGCAGGTGCGCGCCGCGCTGCGTTGCTTTGACGCTTGTACGTTTCAGCGCGTCCGGCGTCCCTCCGTCACAAAAAGAGAAGGACGCAGTGTTGTCTGAGTAACGCCTCGGCGTGAAATGCAGCATGTCGCATTTCGGGCCGGTTGCCGTTGGGCCGCGCTGCCGGACACTGGTCGTGCCGGTCGCGCCTGGCGTCGGACTATAGATTGCTCGCGTTTTGCTAACGTAGCGTTGCTATGTCCAGCGTGCACGTGCGTCAACGCTACATTGGAGTATATTGGGCCCTTCATGATGCGCTCGCGGCTGTTTTACTAGCTCCACATATACCTAATTTGGTTTTACGTGACGTCAATGGATGACAAATGTATATGACTGGTGCAAACATGATAATTCTGACACGCCTGTCATGTAAGAATATGACAACATACCACGCTCATAGCGTGCGTGTGGTCGTTTCGCTAGCTCCACATATACTAAATTTGGTATCACGTGACGTGAATAGATAACGAAGGTAAACGACACGTCCAAACATGATGATCATAACACGGTAGTCATGTACGGCATCATTTGCCTCCACCTTGTATCGTTGTGCTGATTCTAAAGTGACATATCAACCTTTCTCATACGTGCTTCGCATGTCATCGATTCCCACTGTACGTGGGATCTGCCAATTTTTTACGCAACAAGTATTCATGCTCGAGTCTTCCTAATTTTTTTTTATTGTTTAGAACGACCACACCAAATACTCGCAATAAGCGAATGATTGCCGCAAGGAGCAATTACTGCTGTCATTGTGCAAGAGAACTGCTCAGCCCTAGTGCCGCTACTGTAAATCGCAATCATACTAACCGTTATACCGAAGTTCTTCGAATACGCGATGTTCGTGCATGGTATATAATGACCACTAGCGAAGTTGTTGTGGTGAAATGAATTTAACTATGGGCAACCATTGTTACGCACCACTGTCTCCTGCCCTCGTCCTCCTGTCTCTCAAATACACGTGTCTAAGTTTTATGAAGTGAATCTAACGCCACTTGTTTCTTGTACGTTGTAGTTTATTGAATAAAACGTTCCAGCCAGTTGCCCAAAAAAGCCTGTGGGCACACCAGTTACATGTGAACAATTCTTTTCCCATCGTGAACGCTTACAAAAGCCCTCACTAAGCTATTGAGATATTAGCTCGGCGATAAAGTAAGAAAAAGCATAATAATTTTTTTAAGTGCTAAGACATTTGCTAAGACATTCAAAGATTGCATGGCTTGATAAAGACGCCGTGGTCTGGTGTGAGACATATAGTAACGCTGGCGCTACACGGTTACTACATCTATAGTTACTAACGTCATTAAATGTTGCCGCAACTCTGCGATCCTTGCGCCTTTATGAAGACGCCGAGGTTGCGTCACAAATACATTAACAATGGAATAGAAAACGCGCGAAGAATTTTGGGGTGACTGGTAGTAAGTGTGCTTGAGAAAGACCCCCTGAAAGGAAATTGAAGATTACTGAGCAGCCGGGAAATACAGATGGTGAAATAGAGTGTCTGAAATGGTCGCACGGAGTAAAGTATCATAAACTTTATTGAATAATCAGGACAATGCACTATGTCATGCATGTCATGTTCATGCTTTCTTGGCTGTAGTCCGTTTACAGTAAATGTTCTGGAAACAATGATTGCTTATATAAATAGGGACTTTTGAAGAATTACAGTGTTATATATTTTGTATGTGCAGGCTCCAAAATGTCACTAGAAATAGAGGGCCACTTGGGAATTGAAGTTCTTGGCTATTATACCCCGCATTTCACCTTTGTAGCAATCAAAGTTGGGTCAGCATCTTTTGTATTTTATAACGCAAAACTTTCAGGTGATAATGACATATTTGTCTACAAGAAAAAAGCTTTGAAAAGCAATGCAAGCGTGTTGTTTGTGCGTGAAAAAGAATATGTGCTATAGGGTGTGTATATATTTATTCTGTTTTGTTCATGAATCACACCACTAAAGCAGGTATGGACAGATAGACAGGCTACAACCTTGGCTAATGCAGCGGTACTTGTAAGTATATTTCAAGACAGAGGATTTTATTAACCATAGGGAAATGTGTGTTTTCTGTGTAATAAGCCAGAAACTATTGAAGATGTATTTATTTATAGTGAGAATGCAGTCCAGCGTCTTCTGGGATTCTGGGACTTATTGCTGTGGACTTTAAAGTAGGATTTAGGTCTTTATCTACACGGAATACCCTTTTGGCTTTTGAAAATATTGCTTAGCATTTGGATGTTATCTCCTTACTTGGTCTACATTCAGCATGGCACAGCTTGCTAGCTTACAGACACTGTGATGATAGAGTACCATCTGTTCATGAGTGTTTCGTGAAAGTTTCAGTCAAAGTGCATGATGTTTATAAGAAGAATTACTGTGATGAAGATGTCATATCTTTGTTTGATGTATTAACGCGTACGAAACAGGTATAATTTATGATAGTTAGACTATCTTGATCTGTCGTCAAGAAAATGATAAAGAAATAAAAAAAGACCCGTGACGCAGTGGATAGCGTGCCCCACATCTGCTGTCGTAGACCCATGAGATCATAGACCCAACTTTCGTTTACGTAACTTTTTTAAAATACGATAGTTAAGGACGATGGTCTTTTTTGGGGACCTTCAACGCAAAAAGTTTGGTCTGTCTGTATTTACATTTGTCTGTTTTTCCGCTCCTAACGGTTCCGGGTACTCTAAGCGTCACCAGCCGATATACCAAACGGCCGACCCCATCCGCAGCGCCCACCATTGTTGCTCAAGATTCAGCATTCATAATTGTGCGATTGTCAATTAGAAATCAATTATCTCGCATATCTGAGGCACTACAACAACACGTATATATTGCCGCATGAATTCGCGTGGTTTTCGTGTGGAAGAGGACGAAGAGGTTGGGTTGGAGCCGTTTTCTTTGTCCTAGCTTGACGAGCAGTTCTGCGGAAGGTTTCCTTGAGTGAGACAAGATTGGTGACAAGATTGGTGGAGCTGCTGGGTACGACAACTGACGACGCACCCCATGCACAAGAGCCCGCCCAGGAGCCGGAACACAAGCCCTGTGCCCGTGGACACGCCAGTTCACAGAACAAGCCGCCGCCAACGAGGCCTACCACCAGAGACACCGGCACAGCTTATCCATAGAGCGACTATGACTTCGCCTCAAGGCGTCATGGAAACTCCTACGTCGTCGGCACCAATTTATTGCACTGTCCAGAACCCGCTGATGCCTAGTCCCTTTCACGGAGAGCTGTTTGAGGATGTGGACGACTGGCTGAGCGAGTTCGAACACGTCGCAGCGATCAACTACTGGGACGAAGCCGCCAAACTCCGCAACGTCTACGCGTGTTTGAAAGACGGCGCCCGAACGTGGTTCATGAACAGAAGTGATGTCTTGACATCCTGGCGCGAGTTCCAGCATCGCCTCTTGGAGACCTACCGGAGCCCCGACCGCCGCGATCGTGCTGAACGTGCATTGCATTCACGCATCCAGATGCCTAATGAGACCGTCACCATGTACGTGGAGGACATGACGCAGCTTTTCAGGCGAGCGGATCCGGCAATGCCAGAAGAAAAAAAGCTACGCTATCTGATGCGAGGCGTGAAGGAGCAGCTTTTTGCTGGTCTAGTGCGGAGTCCTCCGAAGAGTGTAGCAGAATTCCTGACCGAAGCCACTACGATGGAGAGGGTACTTCATCAGCGGTCAGCCCTACTCGACCGGCAAGTGAATTCTGCATCACCTACTGAATTTTCCGCCAGCTTCGGGAGCAACAGCATTGAGTGGATTCGCGAAATCGTCCGCTCCGTCGTCCGCGAGGAAATCGCGAAACTACACGGGGCGAGACAGCCGGAGGTAAGCAGCATCACCAATATTATTCGGGACGAGGTCCAGCAGGTGCTTCACAGCCGTCGCCCTCAACCAACGGTTACAAATCTAGAACCACCTCCTGCGTCCACTGATGTTGGGAACCGCACATATGCCGAAGCTCTGCGCACTTCCATGCCGGTCTCAAGCCCTGCAGTCCCAATCCAGACGATGCCGCCAGTTTCAATTCAATCTGCGCATGCTGGTTTGGACATCGACGGTCGCCGTGCCCCTCCGCGGAAGTCCGATATTTGGCGTACGTCGGATAGAAGACCCCTCTGCTTCCATTGCGGTGAA
The DNA here is from genome assembly GCA_013436015.1 of Rhipicephalus annulatus. NCBI lineage: Eukaryota > Metazoa > Arthropoda > Arachnida > Ixodida > Ixodidae > Rhipicephalus > Rhipicephalus annulatus. Next base: position 5,650 of record WOVY01006224.1, on the reverse strand, counting down.
GCCGGTCACATCTACCGGGAATGTCCATACCGACAACTTGGACTGCGCGGTTTCTCTATTCATTCGCCTCGTCCCCTAGTTGGTCAGAGGCCAAGAGAAATTGAGGACTACCTTGCGCAGCAACGTCTGCCTTTCTCACGGCGTCAATCGCGGTCTCCATCTCCACGACGACCCGCAGCTATTGGACCACGTCTCAGTACGATGGCACGGGGACGTTCCCCAAGCCCTCGTCGGGAAAACTGAAGGCAGCGACCTTCGGGGGCGAGGTCGCTGGGACTAAAAGTGCGGAAGACCTCCTATCGACGCTTCCACAAAACGCTGCAGACATTGAATTGACGTCTGAGTGCAGTGCGAGAGAAATGCCGGATTGTGCGTCTGAACCCAGTGGCCGAGTCTCACTCGACATTCCCGTGCTGATAGACGGTCTTCAGGTCAGCGCATTGGTGGACACAGGTGCAGATTATTCTATTATGAGCGGAAAATTGGCAACCAGTCTTAAGAAAGTGATGACACCTTGGAATGGGACGCGTATTCGCACTGCTGGAGGCCACGTTATTACTCCATTGGGTCGCTGTACCGCAAGAGTGGAAATACGCGAGTCAACGTTTGTGGTAACCTGCCTCGTACTACGCGACTGTTCTCGTCAGCTCATCCTTGGAATGGACTTCCTTCGAGAGAATGGCGCGATCATAAATCTCCGCGAGCGAATGGTGACTTTCTCGACGCAACTTGCAACCGATCGAGGCGCTGATAGCTGTCGTAGACCTGCGCTGCGTGTTGCCGACGAAAGCGTGACGTTGCCTCCCCGAGCGACTGCTTTCGTAGAAGTCACCTGTGAAGACCTCCAAGACGGTGACGTGGTCGCCGAGAGCAACGTATCCCTTTTACTGCTTCAAGGTGTGTGTGCAGTGCGAAGCATTCTGCGTGTGCGTGACGGACGGTCGCAGATACTCGTCACAAATTTTAACTTCGAGCACCGACATCTTTTCCGCGGCACCACCGTGGCCTTCGGAGACCGTGTAGCGGATGTCACCGAGTGCTTCGCATCCGAGGAAATGGTTGATGGAGATAAGTTTCTGGACCACATCGACGTCAGTTCGAAGCTTTCGGACGAGAAGAAGGCCGCACTGCATACCCTGCTGAAGGAATTTAAATCTTGCTTCGCCTCTTCTTCTAGAGTCGGTCAAACACCCCTCATAAAGCACCGAATTATTACCGACGATGATGTTCGCCCAATCCGCCAGCAACCTTACCGTGTTTCGGCTAAAGAACGCGAGACTATACAGACGCAGGTAAAGGAGATGCTTGACGACGGGGTGATACAACCGTCGAGCAGCCCGTGGTCCTCGCCAGTCGTTCTAGTAAAGAAGAAAGACGGAACGCTGCGATTCTGTGTTGACTACAGGAAACTCAATAGCGTCACCAAAAAAGACGTCTACCCGCTTCCACGGGTTGATGATTCTCTCGACAGGCTACGACACGCGAAGTATTTTTCATCGATAGATTTGAAGAGCGGCTATTGGCAGATAGAGGTCGATGAGCGAGACAGAGAGAAGACAGCGTTTGTAACTCCCGATGGGCTTTATGAATTCAGAGTTCTTCCTTTCGGCCTCTGTTCGGCTCCCGCAACATTCCAGCGAATGATGGATACCGTTCTCGCTGGCTTGAAGTGGCAAAGCTGCCTTGTATACCTTGATGATGTGGTCATCTTTGCCGAGAGTTTCGAAGAACATCTGAAGCGTCTAAGAATGGTTCTGGAAGCTATTCGTTCGGCCGAACTCACGCTAAAACCCCAGAAGTGCCATTTCGGCTACGATGAGCTGAAATTTCTGGGACATGTTGTGAGTGCGGATGGAGTGCGGCCTGACCCAGAAAAAAACTGCAGCAGTCGCCACCTTTCCTGTGCCGTCAGACAAAAAAGCGGTGCGGCGTTTTCTCGGCTTGTGTGCTTATTATCGCCGATTCATTACCAACTTCTCGACGATAGCCGAACCGCTCACGCGACTCACCCGAGATGATGTACCGTTTGCCTGGACTACAGAGCAAGAAGCAGCTTTCGCAGAGTTACGGCAGCGAATGCAAGAGGCACCTGTTCTTGCGCATTTTGATGAGGACGCTGATACCGAAGTTCACACGGATGCAAGCAACGTCGGACTTGGCGCTGTCCTTGTACAACGGCACAACGGCGTAGAACATGTCATAGCTTACGCCAGTCGTACTCTCTCTCGAGCCGAGGCCAACTACTCCACTTCAGAGAAGGAATGCCTCGCGGTCGTGTGGGCAACGGCAAAGTTTCGACCTTACCTCTACGGCCGCTCCTTCAAGGTGGTGACCGATCACCATTCGCTGTGTTGGCTGGCCAATCTCCGTGATCCGTCTGGTCGTCTCGCTCGGTGGAGTTTGCGCTTGCAAGAGTTTGACATCATGATTGTGTATAGGTCTGGGCGCAAGCACGAAGATGCCGACGCACTTTCTCGAGCACCCGTGGGACATCCTGATATGGACTCGGAATATGCTGATGGTTTTCTCGGAGCCCTCAGTGATTCTGACTTTATGTCTAGACAGAGAGCCGATCAGGAATTGCGCCCTATTATTGATTCCTTAGAAGGCCGAAATTCTCACACTCCTCGGCGCATCGCTCGCGAATTGTCATCCTTTTGTCTAAGGAGGGGCATTCTTTACAAGAAAAATGCTCGAGGTAGCAACAAAGCCTTCCTCCTCGTTGTACCAGCCGACATGCGGGATGACATCCTCCTCGCGTGCCACGACGAGCCCACGTCGGGACACTTGGGCTACTCGCGGACTCTCGCCAGAGTGCGCCAGCAGTACTATTGGCCACGACTTTCGACCAGTGTACACCGCTACGTGCAAGGCTGCCGCGAGTGCCAGCGTCGCAAGACGCCACCCGTGAAACCTGCGGGCCTTCTCCACCCTATTACACCACCACGGACACCTTTCGACCTCGTGGGAATGGACCTTCTAGGACCCTTCCCTTTGTCGGCCACTGGTAACAAATGGATTATAGTGGCAACCGATTACTTGACCCGGTATGCTGAGACAAAGGCGTTACCCCGCGGCACGGCGTCTGAAGTGGCGAAGTTCTTCGTGCAGCACATCGTCCTCCGGCACGGCGCGCCGTCATGTGTGATTACGGATAGAGGAACATCATTTACGGCACAAATGCTAGAGGACATTTTCAGACTGAGCTGCACGAGTCACCGAAAAACAACGGCTTACCACCCACAAAGTAATGGACTGACGGAAAGGCTCAACAAGACCATAGCGGACATGCTGTCAATGTACGTGGACGTGCAGCACAAAACCTGGGACGATATCCTCCCATACGTCACGTTCGCATACAATACGGCAATGCAGGAAACAACCCGATTTTCACCTTTCCACCTTGTTTATGGACGCAACGTACAAACGATGCTTGACGCTATGCTGCCGTACGATAATAGCGATGCTCTTTCTCCAGAAGCCGAGCAATACACGCAGTACGCCGAAGAGGCTCGTCAACTGGCTCGCGTGAACATCGGTCACCAACAAGACGCAGATGCACGACGTTACAACCTTCGCCGTCGAAACGTCGCATACCACCCGGGTGAACGAGTGTGGGTGTGGACTCCTGTCCGACGACCAGGCTTGTCTGAAAAGCTTCTGAGCCGTTATTTCGGACCATACAAGGTTATCCGACGTGTGAGTGATCTTACATACGAAGTACTTCCGGACGGCACAGTGTCGTCACGTCGACAACATCGGCCCGAAACTGTGCATGTCGTACGACTCAAGCCGTACTACACACAATAGTCTCTATGCTTGCGAATTACTTCGCAAACGTGACAGTGATCTCATGTGGTGTTTTTTTTTTTTCTTCTTGACTCTTCCACTGGTGCTGTTGTGTTCGCGCATGGTCCAAGTGCTTGTGCGCCCTCTTTGTTTCCCTGGCACTCACTTTGTGATTCTCTGCGTCAACGCGTGTTCTAATTATGGGTTTTTTTTTCTTCTTCTTTTATTTAGAAGCATCGAGTCGATGCTTTTTAAAAGGGGGGACTAATGCCGCATGAATTCGCGTGGTTTTCGTGTGGAAGAGGACGAAGAGGTTGGGTTGGAGCCGTTTTCTTTGTCCTAGCTTGACGAGCAGTTCTGCGGAAGGTTTCCTTGAGTGAGACAAGATTGGTGACAAGATTCTGTATGTGCGTCTTTTTACTAGAAAATGCATACATAAGTAATTCTAAGGACTGTAGCGTTTATCACGCTCCCCTGACCATTGAACACTTGCACGAAAAGGCGAGTGTTTTCCAGCGCTTCGCTAAGGCGACACGGTGGTGACACCTGCCCGCTGCCTTGCGTTCTACTCCTTATCACCTCTGAGACGGGCACGCACACCCGTCTCAGAGCCACGCGCTTCTTTTACAAGAAAACTGCCAGATAGCGCTCATGTCTTACGTGTGACATGACTTGACGCGCTCGTTCGCCTCCGCTGCACGCTAGAGGCGCTCTAACGCAGCGCCCCCAGAATACCATTCACCGATTTTCTTGCACAGAACATCAAATAAATGTTTTGTTCACACTCTGCACACGCAAGACTATCGTCTTTCGACGACATTTGGAGGTTACCTTGCAGATATGGGGCCAATTTTTTTGGTTTGCTGGGGGAGGGGATTAAGGAATGAAAAAATAGTAAGATAGAAAGAAGGGAGCATACAAAACAATTGCATATGTCCGGACTAAACGGCTGTTTAGGCAGTGAAACAGTGACGCTTGCACCACGCACGAGTGGCAGAATGCCCGCGCCATGTTGCAGAACTGGTGACTATGGGATTATGGGGCGCCTGGAACGTGCATGCAGCAGCTTATTTATCGCTGTTGTCATGACATGCGCGTGGAGTGAACTGGCGGCTTTTTTCGTGCTCTTCAGTCAATTGCGACACTCTTCTCATGTACCGATAGTTATTCTAATTTCCTTTCTTTTGCGCATTGTGCGACTTACTCTTGCATGACTGCATGCAAGTAAATCTATCAATACCATTTCTTTTACTGTGAGCCATCTAATCACATGAAAGATAAATAAACGGGAATCACACACGCAACGTCACAGTCTGATACTTTTGTGTGGTATACGACGTAACACACAGCCTACTGAAAGGCGGGACGTTAAACAAAGTGAGTGGCGGTTGGTGCTCTGCACGGAGGAATGATGTGCAAAGGTGAAGTTGTTAAACTTGATGTTATTCCCGATAACCAAGGGACAAGACGTTGCCGTCACCAAGGAACGTTGGCATCTCCTTGATTTACTTCCATTAAAAAAAAGAGTAATGAGAAGATTACGAAGGTTGTGCTAAGGCAACGTCGAAGTTTGTTTTACGTGAGAACAAAATATATTAAGTTCTGGTACTATCTTCCAGGCTTCCATTCTTTGTGTAGATTTTTTCGGGTGGCTCTTACGTGAAGCGATTTGCAAAAACCTGCAGCTATAAGTGACACTGAATTCATGCTAGCGTCCACATTATAATAGTGGTTGAAGTTGCACACTTTTATTTTTAACCAGGGTATAAGGAAAAATAAAAGGAAAGTGGTTATCCTGGGTAAGCTTGGTAACCACTGGTCATAAAGTATAACTGACTGGATTCCCAGAGAATGGAAGTGG
>WOVY01006223.1:0-32343 GCA_013436015.1 Rhipicephalus annulatus | reverse complement strand
AGAAGAATCGCTTACTAGGCTCACAGTACAATACATAGATGCATAGATGCCAGATAAAAAAACAGCGACGCAAAGCAATGGCCGAAAGAAGAGGCAACGGTGGCCCGTATTCTAAAATAAATCTTCATTCTACAGTGAGGCTGTCCTAAACTAGCATGTAACGTAGTAGCAGATGTCCACCAAAAACTCTTAGCGGGTTTTGGCCCAAGCAGGTAGGTCACGTGATCTGGCTTTGATCAATCAGGCGCATGCCGGATGCGCAGCGTTCTGAGCTTGTGAACGTGAGGCAGTCTGCCAGCGGAGAGCTGCCCTTGTGAGGTGGCCTAAAAGGTAACCTTCTGCATACGTACCTAATTCTTTTTTGAATTTCGCTCTTCAATGTGCCTAGATATCTAATGAAACAGCGTAGAGCAGCGAACACATCAAAGCTGCGATCACTTGGACATAAACATCCACGCGGCACCATTAGGTAGTATCTCCATCTGGTGGTTAGGTTTGGTGCAAAGCGCATTGTGCCTCAGCGTGAACGGCTTCAATACATTTCCGTACTGACCATTGATAGTTTCTTCTTGAGCTCCTCGTTCCCCTCGTTGCTCGTTTCTGGTTTATCGCGCATGTACTTCCAGACCAGAGGGCAGACGTAAGTAGAGTCTACGACTTCCGACCCACGCCATTCTGTGAAATGTAGAAAGAAAACAAAAGTTTAGGCACCGAAACGGCCATATTATTATCAGGCACGCCGTAGTGAAAGGTTTCAGATATTTCAACCGTGAGGCGTTATATAACGTGCCCCGGCAACGCAAAGCACACTGGCCTCCAGCGTCCATCGAATTGCAATCGCTGCGGCCAAGATCGCACCCATGACCTTCGGGTGAGCAGCCAAGCGCCATAATCATTGCACCCCCCTCCACCCCCCGGGAACACGAAGTTACCTCTCCTTGCCACTTGTGAAAATATAAAAATTTTGAGGAGCACTTCTCTCGAGGAAACGGGGGCAAGTGATACTTCTTCCTTTCTTACTTACTTTCTTTCTTACTTTCTTTCTATCTTTCTTTCTTTCTTTCTTTCTTTTAGTCTCACCTACAACGACAATTTTCCAGAAAATGCAAGCCGCACTCAACCAAAAAGTTTTTTTTTTCCTCTATGGTTACACTCACATACGAATAGTGTGGACACTATGTATGTAATGAAATAACTTTATTAGTGTCCTGCAAGGAGCGCACGTGTGCACTTAGGACTCACACTTTGGGACTGAAAGGTCTATAGCCTAAAAGCGGCATCGTGGGTTCGCTGGACGGCCCATTTCTAGCGGCTTGGAGCTATACTCAATGCAGCATGCCACCCTGCCGAGACAGCAACGCGGCAACAAGAAATGTGGCACACATTTGTGTTGCTAAAAAAGCGGCTCCAACCCAACCTCTTCGTCCTCTTCCACACGAAAAACCACGCGAATTCATGCGGCATTATATACGCACTATTCTTGCATGCGTAAGTGTGCTTACCAAAGGCCAGGCTCACGGCTAATGAGACAATTAAATGCACCACGAATCCAACGAAGGCCACCCACATAAACGAGATGTGGTAGAGTTGGTAAATCCCACTGCGTAGAAAATGGAGTAGCAATCGATTGCTTTCAATGCATTTCCCAGAAAACTTCGCTGATGCAATGAACGCCAAGCCCTTCAATTTATATCACATTTTCTTCCTCCATAACAGCTGAATATTGTTTTTTCTGAAAGGGCTACTGACATCTTTTTTTTTTTTCAAAGGCAAGTTTACTGTACCATAAAATTTCCTGCATGCAGAGACAGCTCTGAGGTATCGTGACGCTGAACATATACTGATAAGATATTTCATTTTTCTAGTAAAGTCAAGCTTCCCGCAGCGCACTCATGACATCAACACTACGTCATGGTACTGATTCTGGTGACGTCATGCAGCATTCTTGCTGGTTTTGATGACGTCTAGCACCGAAACACAAAAACGGCACCTTGCGCATCGTCTTCTCGATCGCCTGCTTGCGCCGTGCTGTCTCGCGGTCCCTGTCATTCAGCGAATCTGTGAAGTGAGCTAGCAGAGTCTGTGATAGTGTACATGCACATGAACACAACATCGACGCTTGATAGGGTAGAAAATCGTTAGATTTGGAGTTTGTCGTCGTGGCAACAATATTTAGCCCTGTTAAGTCTTGCGTGAGCGAAACGAGGACAATAGGTGCAAGTTGCACCGATTCCCGTTCGATTCGGCGCTGAGACAAGCGTGGGCTGGCTTCGTGCGCCGCGGCCGAGACGGAGACCGGATGCCAACCAAGCTGAATATACTCTTTTCGCTGCGCTTCCACCCAGAAGCGTACACAGGCAACATGCAGTTTCTGACCGACTTTGAATTGTCGACGGAGAACCTGCGCCGTAAAGGTGATACCATCCCACACTAGCGCCCCCTTCCGCGACAGTTTTCACATGTGCGGCGTGCAGCGGATAAAGCAGACGATTGAAGTGACGCGCGGACGAGGACAGGTCACGAAAACTTTTACGGACACATACTACCACCTGGTAGCGCTGCTCATGCCATGTCATGACGTCAGGGTACAGTAGGAACCAAAACTAGCTAATAAAGACACGCTGTAGGGTAATTTTGAGGCTGCACTCACGCTTACCAATACATTTTTACGCTCATTTTATGCGCGAGAGCTGTAACTAAGTTGCCAGTAGACTACGACAATAGTGGCGATGTGGGCTTGTTGGTGATACATTTGAAAGAAATTCGGCGTTCCTGCGTACGCAGTGATACGTGACTTTATCTGTGAGGTTTTTTTGTTGTCCAATTTATCGTTTTGTCTTGTACGTAGATTGCATTGTCGCGCATGTATCTCAATCACACGTGCGTATCTGCTTGCTCGCCTGACGATTATGGTTTAAAGGCGGCTTGGAGGTCGAAAATAAACACGTTGTTGCTATTAGCGCTCTGTCTTCTCAGTCTATTCTTTCCTGTGTTCGTTTTTCGCCTCGCGCTACATAAATTTCTTTCAAAAGTAGACTACGCTTTAAGGCACTCTTGTTGACGCAACAAGTATTCATGTATCTAAACTCTAAGAACTCTGACTCTCCTTTCATACTTGTGAGTCACGTGTGTATAGTACTCCCTTTAGAGAGACACGTTGACTCTCTTTATGCTAGTCGTGCGAAGCACGATGACCCAAAAGAGAGTCATTGCACGGCTCTCCCAAAGAGAGTCAACGTGTCATCTCAAAAGACAGTGCTACAGATATGACTCTCACAGGTATAAACGAACATCCAAGGGACACCTGCTTAATTCTTGCAGTGTACCGCGTTCCTTTTCCGACACAGAGTACTTTTAATTAATCTGCTTATGTAGAACCCAGCGCAACTCCTCGTCCGGTGCTGCATTATCTTGAGATAGGGGTAAAAAACGGCAGAAAAAATATTCATTTTCTTATTTCTGAGATACGCTGAAAGTATGTAATTTTATTCGCACGGCCATGAGGTATTGCACGTTCAGTCCATTATTTCATTCATGCTTTCAAGGCATGGCTTTGTGGTCGTATTTGTATTAAGCACTATAGGTATATTTATTATACCCTGATTAGAAAGGTGTGGCAACTAATAGATAATATTAATGAGGAGCGAGGACATATACGGTTAGCTCAAGGCCTCACCAGTTTATGGAAAAAGAAATTGTTTTGTTTTTTAAACGACAAGAAAAAATAAATCCACGATTGTTATCGAACGATTCCACGAGACTTGTGTCGTGCTCATTGTGACACTAGAACTGCTACTAGGCGCTTTTAGTTTTGATGCGGCAGAACTAGAACACAAGGGTAGATGGAATACTACTCGTGCCAACCGACCTTGGCCATGGAGGTGACTCGTATGACCCAGATGTGATCGTCTCGTTGAAATGCGAACATCCAGCGGTGGTAGTGGGAAGTGTGTACGGCTTCCTCGGATGTAGAATAGATCCGAGTGACATCCAGCCGGATATGATTATCGATATGAAAGTTCCCACGATGACACCCTGCGTAGTTAATGTTGCTGAATGCCAATCCCAAAGCCGTAACAAAAGAGATATGCACCACTGTACTCTTCGTGAGGCAGCGATTGAGGAAGCATTTTCTTCAAGTACAGCGCATTAAATGAACTGACAGCAAGCTGTAATGTGCAAGCTATACAACATACGTTAGTATATAGGCCGGAAATAGAGATGGCGGAGTGGATAGTAGCAATTTCGTATTTGCCATTTACAAGCAAGTCAAACAAATCTTTCGTAAACCGCAACAATAAGAATAAGGAGAAATTACTCGTGCATATGTAGCACAAGATGTGAATACATCCAAGACGTGGAAGGGCTGAGGCACATGTGTGGCACACTCACGGACCTTATACTTTGGCCGTTTTGTTACGACTTACGTCACAAATGCCACTTGATTCTTACTTAACAATAACGGTTTTTTTTTTCAAAAAGATGAGTCGAAAAGCATGATGCCCACCATTTGCATATGTAAGCATTTTTCTTTTTTTTCAGAGAAAGAAGCCTTCACAAGGATTACTTTAAATACGTTATCAGTAGCGCTCGTTACCAACTGCTTTAACAGAACTATTGTTTCATTTTATATGATGAAATAAGAGTTAGTAGTGCAAACGTAATAATTATACTACAATATCATCAAAACTAAAGTAACAAGCCGCTGATTAAAGGCAGTTATTGCATAAAAGAGCTCATGTACTCGCCTGTGATGTGTGGGCCGACATCAATTGAGCTTTATGTCTCTGTGTGGGCTCAGCTCACCTTTTTCTTGCAGCAGGGAAAAAGGAAGCCCAAGACAAAGACGGCAACCATGGGACCACACAAGGCACCTGACAGGGATGAGGCAGCCTACGTTCACAAAGAGGAAAATTCATATTTGAGAATGATGAGAAATTATGCCTTCTGTACGGTTTAGCTCAGTGACGCAACCGTATGGCACCTTCTCTTTTTTTCTTTTGAATACGGCTACGTCCATCTACCTAAAGAATCTCGCGCGCAGTGACAAATACGTTGCCGGGATAACCCAGCCCACAAAAATGCACCCATTAGACCACTTTTCTTGTTAGCACTTTCCAAAAATCAATAAATGTGTTTTCTAGAAGAAAAGATATGTACAAGAGCGTTTTGTTCTCCATCTATATGATCTAAAAGGCAACGAACAAGTAATAATCCCGTTCCTAGTTCTTAGTTCACATACACCGTAGAAAAAACTGACCTTTGCTTATAATACTGAAAAATCACGAGCTTCAGCCGACGTCCCACGCTCATCAGTAACATTTATAGTGCAACAGCAAATAGATTACAAAATTAATAGCGGAATTAAAATTGAATGCGTGCGGTGCGTGTTTACCTGTACTATGGACTCCATGGTGCCGACAAGGACTGCGACGGCTATTGAAAGAAGCCCGTATGAAGCAGCTGGAAATAGCAACATTTGGACACGGTTAATTCGTTATACTAACTGACAGTCTTGAATTGACATACCAGTCAACTTGGTTATCCGCAAAGTTGTTGCTTCAGATGACTTTATCCAAGGCCGCATAAAGTCCTCCCAGGTCACTGCTGCTAGAGAATTGTACCCAGATGACAGCGTGCTAGAAAGTAAAGAAGATAAAGAACTGAAAAGAGTTGACTGTTGCGTGAGTTGGTGCTTTATTCTCATCTGTCTCTTCTGTGTGTCGTGCTTATAGTTGCCCTCTCGTGGTGGTTTCTTTGTAAAGAACTTAGTTAATCTCACTTCTCTCAGAATCTGAATATTGACTCCATTACATCGAGCAATAGAAAATATAATACTTGGATAGGTTATTCAACGCTTTACTGGCAGATGCCACGACACAGCGGTCTCAACGGCACACACCTAGAGCGCCCTGGAGGCGGCAATTTTCGAATGCATGGTCACATGTGGCTGGGTTCTGGCTGCTCGCGCTCGCGGTCAGAGAACGCGTAGAACAAGAACATTGGCGAAACTAATTAGGTAGACTAACCAGCTTTTTAGCCGAAAAACATCAACACGGCAAAAAAACTAATCGCAAGGATGCGTGATTCTATCAACATATCAAAATGTGCAAATCATTCTGCCCTACACACAAAATTTCTTGCATGACAAATGAATGCCATGCCATTTTTGTACTTTATAAACAACGGGGGTTATTTCTCTGGCGCATCAAGATTTTATTTTGCGATCGTCTTCAGCCTACGTTTATAAGATGATGTGCACCATTCCCAAGAACATTTGAGATCTTTATATGTAGCTTTATTAGCTAAATGTACTGTATATTGGTGATACATAAATTCACTATAGCAATATTCACTACAGAAGACCCCGCCCCCCATACTAGCAGCTTCGTTCGCTCTCATCGTCGCAATAGAGAGATGTCTCTGAATTTCTTTTTTTTTAGGTCAAACCTGGGTCTAGCGAAGAAGCAATGAATTATGTGTTTCGGGTCGGAAACCTTAACTCCTCCTGAAGCTCATGTGAGATGACGAATGATGCGAAACGTACGACTAATGATTCACGTAACTTCTGTTCAGTTTCGTAAATGTAAAATGACATACATGTTAATATATATAATGTTATATCATATACTACAATAATTTTTAGAGTCCTGAAGTCGCCTAGCTGCAGTATGACCCTTATGAGAGGTCATTCGTCTCATATTTCTGTTGTTGCTGTAGCACTCACACGTTTCATTGTTTCTATGGCTAATGGTATTTCGTGATGGCGAGTAGAGAAAAAGTGTGAAGTTCCTGTAGACTACCGTTTAGTTCCATGAGTACCCATATTTCTTCAAAACCTCGGCAGAAGATAGCGACGATGCAGCCGCTCGATGTCCCGACTCTTCCGGCAAGAAACTGCGCAACTCTATTTTATCCCATACCAGAAAAGCTCGCGGTGCAAAATGAGCAAATATGGCACAAGCCTTGTCCTATTAAACTTTTAATCGAAAATGTATTGTACAAGAAAGCAGCCAGCCGAGTCACATAGCAGAAAGGTATATTAGATGCCGTTAAAATTAGTACCCAGAGAGCAGCGATATCTCAAAGCGCACTTATATAACCCATTGAAAATTTCAGATTCTTTTTGTGGGTTATAATGACCGCATGTAAATCGTAACTTGCTGTTTCGCATACCTCGAGCAATCACAGGCTTTGAGCTATGACACTGACAGTGCGGTTGCTCAAGCACAACACCCCTTACCAACCATCGTAACAGCTGCGAGGAACGAATTCCCTGAAGCGGCAAGAAATCAAGCAAGAACAAAGCTTGAGAGATGACTCGAGCTACGGCGTACTTATTATTTATGTGAAAGCCATTTTCGAATAAATTTATCTAACTTTATTACACCCGACGCCAGAAGTTACGCCGCCATTCGAAGCAGTTGCGGTGATTGGACGCCTTGTACAATTAGTCGTCATACAACCTGTGGCAAGTGTAACCTACGCTTCAGAAATAAATTTATTTGTTCAACTTAAACGACAACAATTTTAGGCCTACAAATTCAAGCATATTGCCGTTAAAGTAGAGCATAAAATGTTCTTAATATATTAAAAGAAAATATAAAGAATGCAACTGCTATATTTTGACAGGGGCGTTAAACATTAAGACGCCACAGACATTAAGTAAAACGTGAGAGACACAAGCATGCATAGTGCCATCTCTGATTAACGCTGGCTAAAATTGGCTTTTTTTTTGGCTGTAGTGTTCATTACTATTGGCTATTTTATATGAAAATGAAATAAAAATGTATATTAGTACTATCACGACTTAACCATCCTTTCTTAATGTTTTACGAAAACGACCATACCACATAAATATAGTTGCTTTCAAGCTCCTCCTCCTTTTTTAATTTTCAGTACAGCGTCCTCGATGTCTCATATACATACGGTATTTGCAGATTTGTTTATCAATAGTGTTTTGAGACATATCGAGGAGCTAGTGACACGCTAACTAGAAGTTGCTCCATGCAAAGTGTCGCAATAAAGGACAGCACATAACATTAAGGTTCTATCCCTACATTCATTCAATCAACCGACTGAGCATGTGTCTAACAGACGTTGTCTTTTTAGTGAATCTTCAACAAGGACCTCATTACTGATCAAAATTAAAATGGTCACCGATTCTAAACCTTACCTCAGAGAGCTGCTGTACACAGCTGTAGCCAGTAAACCACTCAGTCCCGGATACTGGTGTAGCATGTCTTGTACAATATATGGCACAAGCTATAAAGAGCAGTAATGAACTAAACGTCATTACCGCATATTTGGAAGCCTCATTAGATGTACACATAATGAAATAAAAAGTAGTGTCAGGACGAATACAGCGGGGCCAGAAAAAAGACAGGACATTCCCTGTCACCTCTCTTGTCCTGCTATAATCGTCCTAGCCAAGCATTTTTGCATTGGTATGAACCCACACCAAGTTGCTCACTATTGCCAGTTACTAGTACTAAGTTATACTTCTAGTTTTTTTCTTTGTATATAATTCTCTTTACTCATGAAAAAAAAAATTCACCGAATAATACCGATGTACCTAAGCGCATATGGCGTACATTTCCAAGTCACGACAGGCAATCCGTTCAAATCTAAAATGTACTGCAGAATCACAGAAATATGAATGAGTTGGCTTGGTTCATGATGAAATAAATTTAAAGTGTACCTATACAGATTATTGCGTATTAGCCACATTTCACATAATACACCTGGAGCTTGGGAAAATACCAAAGAAACTCAAGAAGATGAACACCGTGCAGCATGGAGTCGAATGGGAAATAAAAGGCGTCTTACGGAAGGAATGGGACTACTGCAAAATGGACCAGACAACAAATAGGAATAGCTAATATCCTGATTCACCTTAGGAAATATGAACATATGAATAAATGAACATATGATAAGATTATGACAGGCCACGTAATACTCGGAACAGACAACCACTGTTCCATCATAGTAACGGAATGAATACGAATACAGGGGAAGCACAGCTGAAGGTCGCAAAGAACACGCGACGAAGTTAACAGGTCGTTAAGAATAAAATCAAAACACGTCACACAATATCGAGAAAGTTATGAAGTGCTCTACTTCATAGGGTTTCTTGAATGCGCAATACAGGGAACACTAGCGCTAATGTGTACAGGAGCTGCAACGCATAGCACTTCAGCGAGCATGGGAGTTATGGGTACGACATGGATTTGCCTAGTCTTCGTACTTTACGCTCGTTCTGGCTTCGTGTGACTTAAAGCTGCTTTGTCACGAAGGGTCACGAAACAACAATCGGCAAATGTTAGGCAGTTACGAATCACCACCTTGATCTTTTAGGCTTACCGCTTAAAATCGAATCAGGAAGTGTAAAGTGCTTTTTTCTTACCTTTGAAACCAAATTGAAAGACAGCAATAAGCAAAACCGCAAGTGCGATTCACCGCCCGCAAGTACGAAGACTACGCAAATCTGTGTCATACCCATAATATCCAAGGTCACTTAACCCTCTAAGCTCTGAATTCCTTATTTTGGTCGGATAGATTTTTTGTGCGTGATTTCGTCGCAGCTAGGACCTCAGAAGACCACGACAAAAAAATTGAGCCAGTGGTGCAAGAAATTTTGGATGAATTAACGTGGCATCAGATTAGGTAATCAGAGCTCAGTAATTAGATAAGAAAAATGGCCTCTTTTTTTCTACTAATCATTAATGTACACAAAATGGAAATCATCGTTTTACTTGTAAGCCTAGTACTCATTGAAACAGCGTCGGTGCGACGTCCTGAAAATCGCGCTTACCTGACTCAATTTACGCGCCTCGGCTTCACCGAATACATTGGTCGTGCTTCTTCTTTGGGGCTCTTAACTCCACAAAAGTGCCACGGTATTGATGTAAATTGCAGTGGCGGTCATTCAAGAACTATGCCCCCAAGAATGAGCAGTATTAATTAGGTTTCCGAGATATTAGAGGAAATTTTGTGCGGTGGTGTCAATTGACACTGCCAGGGCCGAAAGGGTTAACGATCGCATCGTGAGTGTCCCCTCTAGTTAATTTTAGGAAAGTCAATGCTGTGCTCCATGGTGCAAAGAAAACTGGCAGAGAGTTATGATAATGATTGTGATTTATTTGAATAGCACGATGTGGCTTACCTGGTCTGCCTTGCGGATGTCACCAGTGAGCCGTGGATCACAGTTGCCATATACCGCGTACAGGGTAAGTCCCGACAACACGGCCATCGTTACGTTAAGGATCGTGCCCGGTATGTTCAGCAACAGAGCTCTGCGAAATCGCCAACCCCACAACCACCCTACAAAATAAGGAGCTGTCTGGTGAGCACCATAGCAACGTGCTCACGAGAACGCGAAGCACTGAAACACGCATTCTAATCTTAATAACCCAAAAGCAAGTCTCCTGTCGAAACAACTTACCCGAGAACAACAGGAAACTGAGCAATCTGGTCAGTGTTCTTCGTGTGAGAAAGCAAGGTACAGAGCGAAAAAATTGGCGCATGTCTTGTGTTCACATTGGTAAACCTTTCTTTTTAACACGAGGAAACTAAAACTAAAATTTGAAACAATAATACAGCTGTCAGACATGTTTACTTCTTGAATATTGGTAGTTTTTTTCCTTATAAAATGTTTTTTTTGCTCTTCGATAGTCCATACAATGTTAGTATGCTGCGAAACTTTATTGCCGTGAAATACGATTTTAAACGATAACTATGTTGAAATTAAGCATTTGAAAATAACTCATAAAATCGAAAATATAAATTGACAAGTGTACATGTAATATGTCCCAATATTGTGGTCACGCAAGCACACATCCTAGTGCTTTGTCACTGTACAGAGAATAATGAAGAAAAGAAGGCTCACATTCGGGCGCCCTTGAGTGATCCAATGCTGGCATAGCGCTGCGCCTGTGTTTGATTGGCGCAGTACATGCCCATCCAGGTGACGGTCCAGCCGAAAACCATTGTCCATGTTGTATACGTCTCGTACGGGCTAAGGCTAAAGCTGCAAAAGAAAACCTTTCCTATACTTAGGTAAAAATTATTCTCTAATTATTACCACTTTCCCAGGCCTGAACGCCCTACATAAACAAACATCACATATTGAAAGGTCTACGCATATCACAGCACAAGATACCTCTAATATTCGTTCTCTAAGCCCTGAACTTTGTGTTCACATTATCGACCAGTTATTGCTCCGTTTTTCGAAATGTGTTCGTCTCAGCCCAACTTTTGTACAGGCCTCAAACACGGCGCCCACGGGTATAAACAAGCGTTCATAGATACAGCATCCTCAAAACGTATAAAACTCATCAGGTAAGATGCATCATCACTGTTATTACCTCTTCAGTTCTATCTGAGTGTTTAGAAAGCACCAGGATCACGGAGCCTGAAAAATATCTTACTATTTTTGCTCTTTAGTATTCATTACACATATTGAATAACATTTCGGAAATATTTTACGCCCTAAGCACCGAGTCACACCAGCCAGCAGCGCCACCAAGGGAGATACTAAAGCCTGTGCGGTTTGCTGAGATTTAGAAAATGCTAGTCTGTAGCGAGAACATAGTCATACGAGACACGAACTTGAATGGCTAGGCGATAGTTATTGCGCGAGAACAAAACGACGACACAGAGACAAGAAGGACACGAAAGACACGTGTCCTTCTTGTCTCTGTGTCGTCGTTTTGTTCTCGCGCAATAACTATCGTCATGCCATACCAACTAGCCCAAGCTGCCACACTTTTATGAATGGCTAGGCACATAGTGCAGTTGAATGGTTCGGCCCATAGTGCCTTTTTTGCCTGCTAGGAGGCAAAACTTTAGGCCTTATCTGTCTTACAGAATTGAGAAACATTATGAATCACAACGAGGGCAGCCACGCAGATGCCGAAGGCCCAACCTTTATTACTGGTTCCGAGCATTAAGTGTTGCTAACCTAATATTGCGTTTGATAAAAAAAGGCTTAGTATCTCGCCAAACTTCTATGAAGCAGAGTTCTTCCAGCAGAGTACAGTGATCGCGGGCGCCAGTTTCACATTTCGCCGCACCCAAAATGAGCACGGTATAATCCAAACATGAGATATTTGAAAGAAACCATCGGAGTGTAATGTCTTATATCGCCTTTTAATAGCGACTGTTGCATTTTAACTACGCTATCTTACTTTGTAAATATCAAGCGGCCTCCATCACCGGCGATCTGCCACATAGCACTGAAGCCTCCCAAGTAATGCAAGCCCTGAAACACAGAAGAAACTTGTTTTTAACCAAAACGTTATGCTCAAGACAATATTGCACTTAAATAGCTTGTCAAATCAGGAAACTTACTTAATCTTATGACGTTACCATTTGGCACTTTACAGACTGAGATAAGTTACTATAACACATGGGCAGAGCAACACCAAAGCCGTCGCTAAGACAAATCTTAAATTGGCCTTCTCGCTAAAATAATCTAATATCAGCCAACATGTCGATAAGACAAATTTAATGTTGTTTTTCTCAATACTTAACCGTAATACCAACAAACACGTGGCTAAAAGAAATCTGCAATTGTTGTTCTCGTTTCATTCAACTCACCAGTAACTCGTTACAACCAACGCGGAAGCATGAAACTTTACTACCACGTAAATGACATTCTCATCTGCGTGCTATGGCACACAAACCAACAGGGCGAATCTAATTATCTGAAAATGAATAAAAAGGGAAGAACATGTAGTTAAAGAAACGCAGAAAGGTTTGCCAGAGCAATGTTATGACTGCTTAACTGTGAAAAAAGGCGAGGGGAAGAGAAAGAGTGATAACTGATCGAGGTCAGGTGGGGAGGTCAGTATATGCAGTAGCTGCCCTTTGGGGCAAGTCTGAAGTCATGCATCCAGTTCAGTGGCTTCGAGAAAGGCTATGGACATCCCTGTAACTACAGCAGCACTGTAAGCACCAGCATAACTAAGGCCTAACACAACATCATGACAAGAATGGCTAATGGCCTAAAACAACATCATCACTAAATATATAGACTATATTCTACACGGCATTGCGCGACCAAAGAAATCGGTTTCTGCCATTCTTATGCGTTCGCTGGACAGGTGCTAACTGTGTGTTCAAGAGTCTTCTTCACTTGTCAGCGCCCATAGTTGGGACCGCTGAAAGCAAGGAAAGATACAATTAGCTGTGGCTTCGATTCCAATTCATAGCTTAGTGCTATGAAGCATAAGTTAACCAAAGGAATTGGCTACATCCTCGTCTAGAAATAAAATATCACTTTATTGCAATCCCTTATTTGTAATTTGCTTTATTCCAGGCAACCATCTAGAAGGTAGTGAATAAGTGGTGTAATGATGGGAAAGGTATGCTTAATATTCAGCGATCATTAAGGTTAAACATAATTGAAAAAAACAATCATACTAGAAGTGTATAAATAAAATGTGATGGGAAGTTTTGTTTTGAAGTGATAAAAAAAGAAGATAGTATGGAAAGAAAATGTCCTCTCTTAACAGATAATTTATTGTGCGAGTCTTGAAGTGCTAACAAAAAAAAAACGAAAGTAAACAGTTATTCGCTTCGCTCACAGCAGTCTTATATGCTCAGCACTGTCATCAGAGCGACTGAAGCTCGTCTGAATTGCTGATTGTCGGAATGCTTGAATGACTCGCGAATGTTCCGTGAACAGTGACTTATGAGGCTACGGCGTCTGACCGCTGAATAAAAGGGCTGCGTATACGTAGAACCATTTAACCAAAATAACTCAAGCAGTTCAACAACGCGTATTGTTGTTGAGTAGAATGTTTTTTTTTCTTTTCCTTTTCGATTGCCAAGCACCAGTTAAGTTCAGAAAATGACGAATGAAAATGAAGACTGCAGAGAAAGCAGTACCATTGTTAACGCAAAGTTAATTCAATACAACAAGAACCGCACGTAAAATAAAAAGCAGACATTTTACATGTCTAACATGTGCAGAACAGCCCCAAGTTTTGCTATTTGGTTATTGTTCAATCTGAAAAGGTTTAACTGGGTTAATACAAACAAGGACAGAGATCAAGTGAATAAACACACGTTCGCAGACTAACAACGTTTACGTACGTACATGCACATGTATTAATCTCTTACATTTGCATATATACATGTGCGTGCGTAGGGTTTCAGTGGAGGTGAAGGTTCTTCGCAGCGCCCATCTCATTATACTGAGTCAGCCCCCTCTCCCTACTTACTCTGCGCCTGTCTTATTCATTTATTCATTGGTCTGACTTTGCGCTTCCCTCTTATTCCACCCTGCCCCCCCCCTACCAGCGTACCCCCACCTGTGTATATGTTTATAACATTCAACGCAGTACTCACAGATCCGATGACCATAATGTATGCGATGTATATGAGGACCACTTGGACAACGTCGGTCCATACCACTGCCTTGATACCACCCTGTACAGAATACCAAGCGTGTAATTAGGTACAAGATCTCATTAAGTCATTAAGTAAAGACCTGCGTTAGCACTAATTACATAAATCAATGCTCGCTAGAAGACACAAGACAGGTTCTGTTAATTTGCTACACATTTATTATAGCGCTAGTCAAATTACTAACACATATTCAAATCTTTTGATGCTTAAAACTCTGAGCACCGAAAAATTGCAGATATATTGTACCTGTAGCCAGTGACATTAGATTAAGGCAATCGCTGACGAATGTCCAATTAAGATGGCTCATTTCTTGATGTTCAGTGTCTATGTGTGCCCAAGGAAATTTTCACCACCCAGATTTATCACTATGCGACTCATTTTAAAAAGTAACCTTAAGCCCTGAGAAGTTTCATAAAGTATAGAAGGCACCTTTAACCATGCACGGACATTATTCTTTAGGAACAACGAATCTTGTTTTCTAATGAATGCCGCACTTTTGTTAGCCTAACGATAACACTTCCACTGGTCACAAACTACAGCTGAAGCGGCTCTCTTAAATAGATTAAGCGAAGCTTCACATGGAACTGAGTCGTCACCAGAATTTGTGGCGAACCGAAACATTGTCCCCAAATTAAGCCATGAGAAACTATGATTGCAATTTTCCTCCTTGATCTGAATACAGTAATATTTTTTGTCTATACATGTTCTCAGGCGGTGCTGCCGGACTTGTATTATTTTTATTCATTCATTCATAGATACTGTCAAGCCACTCTTACTAGTAATTCTGATTTTATACACAACAAATTGTCAAGAGTGAGCAGATTCTATTCACCTAGAGTGCTAGTTACAATCCTACGTCTACAGGCTATGTTTGAGTGCACTCGGCGCATTCATTGCAGCAGAGAGCTAAAACAGAACAAACGAGTCATGATTGATGCAGTACAACTCTGGACTTGCAACTCGAAAGGGAAAGCTGTTTGAAAGAAACAGCGTTACGATTAACAGGTGGCTGCTAGAAATAATGAACATCGCGCCACGCTGAACGGGCAGAAGCCGAAGAACTCATTATCATTGTTGCAAACTAGCCGATGTAACACGTTTGTGCCAAGTGATCTTCAAAGTTAACTTTCTAGAGTTCTAAGAGCCAACAGAGGTTATTGAGCAGTTATTGATATGGCATAAACAAACACCGTGATGCATTCGTTCGAGCAATGAGCCTTATTGCCGACATATGCCGCTATTCGTTCTCCAAACGCATTTATTTATACAGCAGAGTTGCCGCAGTCGAAATGAAAAGTAATCAGTCAGTTTGCATAGCTTGCAGCTAATTTCTCTGGATTCCTTGAGCATCGCTTGCAGCTCGCCCAAGCGCTCTAATACAGCGTCTTCATTCTCATAATCTCAAAAACGCTGCTGTATCATCGTTTTGAATCTCTAATAAATTTATTTTGGCTTGGTTTTGCAAAACATTGTGATCGCTCGGCCTAATTCTTCAAAGATGGATGAAAACCAGGGGCTAACAGTTCGAAATATATTTTGTGTATACTGACACGTTCTGATTATCGTGAGATTTACCCAATAAAACACACGATGCAGTGCTGAGACCAGGGCATCAGTACTGATTAACTAAGCTCGAAGTAATCAAGTTGTAATTAACCCGTGTTTTCTGTATAACCCTTATAACTATTAAACATAATGCAAGAACTCACTATTGACGTGTAAAACGTGCAGACGGCACCATTCAGCAGTATAGAGGACCATACCGGTAAACCGGTCACTGAAAATGATAAAACGTACGTATGAGCAAAATCACTTTGTCTTTAGTTTTAGCCTCTTTACGAACAAGCGTGAAAAGTCTCCTTACATTGCAGTTGCCCTTGTTCCACTTCTTCGCTAAATCAATTTATTCGTTCTTGTTTCACATCCAACAACACGGCGCCATCCTCTTTGAAGATCAAAGTAACTACGCTCATTGCAAACGTCACTTCAACGTACACCTTCATTTACAACGTAACGTGGCTTCGTTTGACGTGCCTGGTGAAATAGGCACTGCCATACCAGAGAAATGTATTACAATTTTTACTCATTTTAGGCTTTCTAGAGCCAACATGCAATGTTTCACAAACATACTGTCTAAAGAACAAGAGAGTTTGTATGCATTGACAAAGTTCTCCTCGCTTATGTTTTCTTTTATTGCCTTACTATCACACCGCAGTTAGAAAAGAAACGTTTTTTTTATTTTTATACATGGCAGGAGTAGGTGCACATTAAGTTTAGATGTATTTATTTATTTATATTTATTCAGTACCTGCATCGCCTTTGCAGGTATTACAGCAGAGGGGTATATACATCACTAGATCAAATTGTCATTCATTTCTACACACAAAACGTGGTGAAAATCACCATTACGTCAAATTTCTGCAATATTTAACGAAACAGCATTCAACTCAATCGCAGTCCTACAAAAAAATGAATAACGTAAAGTGTCACCTTTAAAAGAAAATTCAAGAAATTTCAAAGCGTGGTTCCTTCTACGAGAAATGTATGATGGTAACGCGATATATTTGTTTCTGTCAATGCCAGTTTTTGAATAAAAAATGCTGTGAAAAAATCCGAGTCTTAGTGCTTTCTACCTGTCCTTTATGTCCTGCCAATGAAGTGCACACCTACTTTCAGAAACACTGAGGTATTTGTCGTAATTCCCAAAACAAATCGAACAGCTGTAGTGTGAATTTCTTCTAGTAAGTCGACTAACTCTTGAGTATAAAGATCTCAGCTGACACATGCGTACTCAAGTATTGAACGTACGTTAGTAAAATACAGCCATTCCTTGAAGTTACTAGGTGATTGCCCGAAATTTCGCCATAGGAAATCTAATTTGCGTACTGCCTTTCTTCTTATTCCTGCACATGCCTATTCCACCCTTAAATCTGAAGAAAAACAAGCCTCTAAGTATTTATATTCCGTAGCCCTGCACAATTTTAAACACAAACACTGTAAAAAAGCGTAGAACGAAACTTCATTAATGGCATACAACGTATGAAATCTAGTTGTTTACAGCTGCGAAAGCAGAACTAAAATACTTCATTCGCACATAATGTGTATATATGAAACAAAGCTTCACTATACCACCGCAAATGTTCTGAAGCTTTCTGAACAAAAGTTTAGTCATCTGTGAATTATCATACTTAAATATTTTCGGGAATCAGATGTTGTATAATAATTTCTACATTGTCCGTAGTTATAATACGATGGGGCCTCAAAACGAAGCGCCATAAATAAGGTGCTACATGCTCAGTAAAATGCGATGAGCTCACAGTTTAGTTATTTTTCGTTCATCTTGGCTAGCCAATCTACTCAATAGTACTCCAGAAAAATCACACTCTAGTCACAATCAAACGAAATTTTATCGTGATCTTTATGCTATTCGTATTTTTCTTTCACGCGTGTGATCAGAGACAATCTTCGTGCAGAGACGCAGTTAGCATGATTGGCGCACCAATATTCTTTAACATTACTGATATAAAATAGATGTTTAAAAGTAAATTTCGTAATAGTGTGCCTTTCGTTTTATTGCAATTATCATAATTTCATATTTATGATTATTCAGCCAGCAATAATGTCCAATTAAAAATAAAGCGTAATAGAAACAAGGTTTTTTTTCTGCGGTAGCTTTTGTGTTACAAGTTCACTGAAAAAAGATGTTAATCCTGCAGAACAGCTTCACTGAAAGCTATGTTGTAGGCTCTTTTAGTTAAAAGAATCATGCAAAACGTCTTCAAGTACCCATTAGGTGGCTTTAAAAGAGAAGTTCGTTCCCTGACGACATTAACCACCACATTTTTTTTAGAATCGTTCAAGTGAAAGGAGTGGTGACAATATATTTTCCGCTGTCATTCCCGACAAACACGCTGTGAGCTAAGCAGTGAGCGATGACACAGGAGATCTACGTTAGGTTGCACACTCGTCAGAGCCCTGAGCCTATTTTCTCTCTTCTTTTCTTTGAAAGCGGGGATGACTCACTGCGATCGCGAGGAGGCCGAGCCGAGGATGATGAGAGCACGTGACGGCTGAACAATGTTCTGAATGGCAAAAGCCGATCATGATGATGACGTGTGTGTTCACCCTGGACGACGTACCACAGAGCTGAATAGCTTCACTGTTTAAAGCTTACCAGATCCAAGGGCCAGTGATGGACCATACAACGCCACGCCCAGGTAGAGCAGCTGCAGTATAAAACAGAGAGAGTTCTTCTTATAAAATATGTTGAGGACAAGATGGTGCCTTGCTATGGATTCGAGTATCCCTATTCCGTTGCGTATAGTGTTCGTTGCGAGCTTGTCTCTAATCACGAGATAGTGCAATCGTGAAACGCGAGTGGACGTTCACTAATGAAATTCAAGTACTGCCCACTTTGTCCATGAAATGACATTCGCAGACCTAATTCCAGTAGACCTACGAGGACCTGATTCCAGTAGGCGTTGTGTGCGTATGTCCTTGAAAATAATATCACTAGGTGGCGTATGTAATTGCCGTGTTGTTAACGATGTTGTGTAGTTGACAGACGGGCGGACGGACAGACAGACTGACAGACAGAAAGAGAGACGGACAGACACACGGAAAGAGGGGCGGATAGACGGACGGATGGACGGGCGGACGCTTCGCCCCACTCATCATCATTCGTTCTGTGGATATGCGGTGCTTTTTTCTTTGCTTTCTGATAATACGTCTTTTTGACGTCATTTCTATGACGGAAATATGTCACTGAAGTCTTCGTGGACCCGGGCAGAAAACACTTCCATGTTAAAATTGCAGGCATACCTCAAACAGGTACTTAAGCGAAATTCCCATCTTCTCAGCAGTTTTCACGTAAAGATGTGTGTCTGAAACTTTAGATTAATGCCAAAATGTCGATATTTAAGGCAACGTGATGACCTGCTTAATCACACGTTGCTAAAGTATTTTGTTGCTAATGTACGAAGATGCCTGAATATAAAGGGTTAATATCTTATTGGTCATTGCATAGTAGAGAAGACTCGTACAATTTTTCTCTCTTGGTTGTTGTCCAATAATTAAGGAAACAGAGCTTTGAACACTTGAGTTCAAACTGCAATTGAAACTGTATTTCACAAAATCCAAAGTAAGCAGCAATATCCTGGCTAAAATTAACAATGTCAAATAATGGCGTACGCTTTCGCAAGCTTCAAAATGCTTCCAAGGTTGCCTTAAACGAAATACCAAGTTGAAAATAAGGAAAGAAGAATAAATCTCCATTAGTGATAGCCAATAAACTTGATAGCATCGTAGTACGTTGTTCAAAAGCCTACAGGTCAGATTAGTTCTAGTCTATTTCTAAAAGAACCTATTGTGATGCACGTTAATTCAGGGATGCAAGGTGGTAAACAGCGAAAAAAGCAATAGGAATATCCGTCAAAAATGTAACATGAAATTACCGTCAGCTCCGTTTCAAGTGTACTTATAAAGTACCAGATGTGATGCTGTTACTGTCGAAAATGCCTTGAAATGTTTCACTTGTGATGAATACTGTTGTATAAAACAAGAAGATTGGAAACAACAGGCTTCCCGAAATAGTTGACTTCAGATTGTTTCGCTTATTAGGTATTTATAGAATGACAGAAGAAACGAAGCGTAATGTGCATATATATATATATATATATATATATATATATATATATATATATATATATATTTATATATATATATATATATATATATATAAAGCAAGCTTGTGGTGGTACTGCTTCAAGTCAGTACCAAAATTTCATTATTTGCAATGAAATTTTTACAGGCTCAATTCAAAACTATGCGCGAAAAACATTTCGGCACAAGTTTTTTCTAATCTTTTCAGTAGGATTTTTATAATCTTTTCAGTAGGAATAAACATTATATGTGTACTTACGTGTCAGACTAAATGTGAATTATAATGTACCCTCATGCAATAAGCATGAGAATTTAAATATCTATACCCCCTTTGCTGGCGTCCCTCATTGAGGATAATACACTTTTGAAAGAACAGCATTGTGAGCTTCAGTGTTTCTAGGAACATTGTCAGCCTCATCTCCAGAATTTGGCTCCTAGAGATACCAGTTTTTTCACAAGTTCATTTATAGGTGACCCCTCCCCCCCCCCACCGGAAAAAGATGGAGGAGGAGTAATGATATTTGGTTTGCTTTGGTTTGGTTTGCTTTATTCAAGGCAAAATTGAACAAGATTGTCTTGGGGGACACGACTAAAGGCTAAATAAATGTCTGACTTGGGTGTGCCACCCTGGCAGCAAAGCAGAAACATACCATAAGTACAGTACGCAGAAAATTACAACATCATCAATTACAACATCATTTATACTCGAATACCAGCAAGTTTAGGTGTCTGGGCCAAGGCCACCCAGGAAGACACGTAAAGGCCTCGCCTCGACATCGTCTCAAGGGTGTGCTGGGTCGACATACTTGTTCACCGAAGGCAGAGCTCCGCAGAGCTCCACCGAGCCCAGCACAACCTCGACGCCGGAGCCACTGGAGACGAGTTGGACAACCGGGACAATTTGAAAGCTTACAATGATCTCGTTAAATCATTTTGCCTCAAACGCCGAACCTTCCCCCACCCCCTCACCCCAAGCTCAGCCGCGCGCAGGCTCCCATTCTGCGTCTATAACAAGCCAGCCGATATCCATCACCTGCGTGCTTTCACCTCATATTCGCAGACGTTTACACTAATCTCAACTACCAGAGTGCTGCGGCACTCACCAGGCTGCGTTTCCATATATGCTGTGGAAATGCCCGGTACACTACACGCACACTAGCGCAAGATTGACACGTAAATGTTTTTCGTGTCACACTTTTTGAAATTCTAGGCATTTTTGATTGCATAGTGTCACTATAGCTTCATTACCGCAAAATACAGCAATGTTGTAACCTGCGCACGAAACCATAAACAAGTGAACAGAAATTATACTCACTGTATGAACGATGAACAGTACGGACCCTATCTTCCTGACGGCCCGTGAGGAATACCTCTTCTCCAGATACTAAAATGAAAAGACAATTTATTTGGTCGAGTATTGTTATTGTTTTTATTTCGGCGAGAAAAGGAATACTTAGCAACTACCTCAACTCTCCTTTTTCAGCAACAACGCATATCGCTATGATTACACAAATTTTCCCCTAGCGTCAACAAGTTCGTATGGGCAACCCGAACTTGGCGACCCCCCTCCCACCTACAGTTCACCAAAATGAAAGAAACGCATTGCTGGCAAATGTCTATTACCTCATGCTCGAAACGCCAAATGGGTACGGCAAATCGGGCAAGACGATGCAGGTAGCCAAACCAAGAATGCGGCAGCAGGATGTGAAAAGACCTTCCTGATGAAGTATAAAACCATTTAACGTACTATTCAAAAAAAGAGGACATAGGAACGCGGATGGAAGAAAGAATTCGAGACACCACAAACACCGGCTATCAACTGCAAAGGCGCACAACGGCGGAAAATCGAGAATGCACGAAGACTTATCTGCTTACGCCGGTGTAGTAGGAAGGTATACCTTCCTGTTGCACGGGCATAACCAGATCTCTTCAGCAGATTATAAGCAGATCTCTTATGAGAGAACGCTAACCTGATGCTCAACTTCTGATTTATCTTTACATTGTCGAAACTGCAAGTGCACGCCGAAATTCGATGAATGCGCAGAGTTGTACTGGCACAAACTTGAAGAAACATGCCTAATGATTGAGCCAAGAGATATCGACAACAATGGTATAGCGCATGCGGGAGTTGACCGTCAATTAACCTGCGTTAAAAAGAAATCAAATGCTTCAGAAGTTATCCTTCACGTAGGCCTTCATGCGCACCGTATATATACCTTCGCCTACTTCATTAGCTTGCGAATATAACGTATCACGGTGATATTAGCGCTACGAAAGACTCTCACATGTGAAAGACAGACGACAGGCAGCCTTCTGTCTTTTACAGGTGCACGTCTTTTGTAGCGCAAAAATCGGCATGTTATGTAATCACCGATTCGCTGAACAAGTTCTTATTATGCGCAGATAACTTATCGTGCCTTCTTTTTTTTGCTGTTGCAAGCTTTTGCAATTCTTAGTCGGCGTTTGTGCTGTGTTCGCTTCTTTTTTGTACCCTTGTTTTCACGTCCTGTCATTTAAATTGAATACTTAACAAGAATTCTAGCTCTTTGTTATTTTATGGTTGAAAAACCACATGCGCTACATTCGTAAGGGACACAATGAATGGGCATTTCGGATTTTTCTGCAAGTTGCATGATTGACAAATGTTGAAAATTCTTTGTCAACTTGGTGTCTATTGCAGTACAACATCACTCATCACGCACACCCTCATAGAGGGGTGGCTCACAATCTGTTATCGATTTACATTATTAGGAGAGCGGTGACCTATACGTGTGCCTGTATTCGCTAGGAGATGAATGAACGGTATAGGCCGCGTAAAAGCAACAGCTAGCTGTAGACCTTATTCCGGTGCCCGCAGCCACTTTTGATCGCTGATGATGATGATATGTGGGGTTTAACTGTCCCAAAACTACCATATGATTAGGAGAGACGTGTAATGGAGGACTCCGGAAAATTTACACCACCTGGGGCTCTTTAACTTGCACCCAAATCTGAGCACACGGGCCTACAGCATTTCCGCCTCCATCGAAATACTGCCGCTGCAGCCGGGATTCGATCCCACGACCTGACGGGTCAGCGGCCGAATATTTTAGCCACTAGACCACTGCGGCGGGGCCACTTTGATCACAATAATTGCGCTATACAGTGACATTTTTAGAAAGAGGGGCTCACTGCGTTCCGGTCATTACTCAACATAACTGACAAAGAAAATAAATATTACTGAAATGTACTGCATCGTACCAAATTGCAGAATTTCATGCATAAGACCACTGTCCGTTAAATGAATTTTGGAAATACAAGGAAGTCAGGAGAGAGACACAAAAAAATTATGAGGTTGAGAGGTTAACTAGTACAGTAATCCAGATGTTTTTTATTGTAATGACAATACTAGGCCATGCTGTATGTTAAGGTGAAAGATGCATTTATGGAAAGACAACAGTCTTGATATAAGCGATGCTTTGCGTTAATCACTCACTCTCCAAGAGTGATCGGAATAAAATTTATTAAACAGTAGTATACGTGAACCAAAATGTAAAAACAAAAGCTGGTTGTCAAGACATTGCCGCTTCTAAATACGGATGTTGAGACAGGATTGTAGTTACGCCTTTATTATTGCACAGTGCCTCATTGAACAGTGCGAAATATCCTGTGATACCAGTAAGTGTGCACTCAAACCCACTTCTCTTTCCACACTACATTCAATCGAAACATCCCTTTATCTGGCATTAACTCAGGCATAGAGTTACCGAACTGCCAGACAATTTGCAATAATAGTGCGCTTGCTACATAACGAAACATTCTAGAAGACAAAAACGTGACTGTCCATACCTCGTTAATGCTGGTGATGTCCATATTGTAGTACATCGGCATGAATATGAACGCAGCCATGAGAATCGCCAGGGTGGTAGATATAGAACCATACCAAAAGGTTGAACCACGGACGAACACTTCAGCAGGTATTCCTAAGACCGAAGCCGCAGAGAGGAAGCTCGCCATCATTGACATCGACACTGGAAGCCAACTCAGTTGCCTGTTCGCCGTTAGAAACTGCCGGTTCGAATTTCCTCGGCGGTCGTGCCAGGCAAAGTACACGCCGATTCCGGCGGACAGTAGGAGGAAAGAAATGAGCACAACATAGTCCAATGTCACGAAGGTATGTGCTGCCATCTTGATCACTTCTCTCCGCTCCTTAGTACTCTGGAAGTTTCGGTGATGCTCTGGCTGGCGCAATGTGACGGCTCTTATTCTTATTCCTGAGATATATTTCCGTTCATAGGTGTTCAGTCCAGCACGTAAATTTTCACGGATCCCGTACCGGTGTGGCCTCACACTCTCCTGCTTGCAATGTTGTGACCCTCTTATGTCATGCGCACATACTGTTTCGTGCCTCCGTCCTACATAGACAGGTGATTTGTTTAAAAATACTTTTGCTATATTTATTTCCTTTAGATATAGAATTTTATGTACTATAAGTCGTTAACCAACGTCTTCTCCACTTCTTGCTGCCATGCGCTGTCTCTCCGGTTATCAAAGCCTTGTTCAGGATGATTTTCCACGTATAGATTCCAATATTGCCTTGCTTCCAGCTCAAGATGACATCCTTATCTTACAAAATACACGGAAGTATCGCTTGCTGCTTGATTTCAGAGCTGTCTTACCAAAAGAGAAGTCTTATAGTCAAAGCAGGCCTACTTGCTCTCAGTTGATGTTTTTCTTTGCGTATGTCTTAATTTTCTTCTCAATACTGTGCCTTTTGCATGAATATATTCTTTTACTCACACAGTTATTCTATTGTGACTAATCTTCTTGCAAAGTTATACACATTAACTTTTTTTCCTATAAATTTCGTACGTTCAGCACTGTAGTTGATAGCGCTTCAGCACTATCAAACAAAAAACATGCCTCTTTGGAGCGTTAAGAAGAACGTCTGTGTCGTATTAATGCTTCCAAAACAATACATAAAATATCCTGAACGATTGCAGTCACCACCGACGTTTCCCTACGTAGGCAACTCCCTTGCGCAAAGATTCTGTCTCGACAGAGTTCTTGAAATGGTACTTCAGCTCCAACGAAGACTTCGACGAGGAAGTTGACTGAAAAGGCGACAAAAACAGCCCAGAGTCATTAACACCATATAAAAAATATAAGTTATATATATATATATTATATATATATAAATATAAGTGTGAAGGTGACGCTACTGATTTTTTTTGATGTTCCCGGTTGAGGTCTACTTTGTGAAAATCGACTATAAATGATGACTCAACTATTATACAGTGCCTCCAGAAGAAAACATCACCTACTATTTGGGATTAGGCATTACATACATTAGACGTACTACACTTCTGTCCAAGCGTTATTCAACAGTGTGCCACATAATGCGTTGTAAGATAATTTACAATTGTATGTAATCTATCTTAACTTTCCCAGAGGAGTTGTATATGGCTGAGATACCGGCTTTATTGGTACCGCCTGTGTGCAAAAAGTAAAGTTTTGTCAGGATGCATGAGATGGCGGTGGTCACCCATGCTGAATAGCAGGTCTAGATACCGCTGCAGTCTGTCGTCATAGTGGTAACGCCAAGTGACCGCACAACCGCTGCCTCATTGTGTCGGATAGGTGGCTGCCAACACACGTGCGCCCGTTGTGCAGTCGCTATTCGATCATTCCAGTGACTATAGGCGGCGCAGCGAAAGGTAGCAATGGAGGACGAGACGGTGATGTCGCGAGCGTTTACGTCAGCGTCACAGAGCGTGAAAACGCGTTCATTGGTTCATGACTACTGAGAGCATCGAAGTTTTATCACCGCGTGACAGCTTCGGAGCACGGCTACATAGCGCCGCCTGCGTCGCTGGAATGACCAAATACTCGGGGACAACTTTTCTTGACAATGAAGGGAAAGCTACACAGGTGGAGCTTCTACAAATGTACCGCTACGCGAAGTAGCTCGGTTATGTCAGGCGTTCCGTACCGCAATGAATAGTGATGGCTTTGTGCGATCAGCGTTTCATATCGATGCAGACGCGGCTTGGCGTTCGGAGTACACGTAAAAGACGTGGCTTTCTCACGCGTTCAAAAATGCGAATGGAGAACGACTGAACAAAAAGAAGTATGAATATTTTACTGATGTGATCTGCGTGCTGTGTCGAAAGGCAACGTGTAAAAAGTTGACCCCGTACTTCCTTGTTTAACTGCAAATGTCGTCGCAAGACTATCGTCTTGCGTCTGGAGGGAATGAATAAAACGTTTATTTGATGTTCTGTGCGAGTAAATTGATAAATGGGATTCTGGAGGCGCTGCTTGAGACATGAGCACCATCTGACAGTAATCTCGGAAAACAAAAAGATGGCCTCCGATTTCAACTTTTTCACTGAAGGCTCGAGCCCCTGGGCGCCGCCACAATCTTCTCTGGGCTGTTGTTAACATGTGCGACCCCCCAAAATGCAGGGCCGCAGCTGTGACGTCTCCTTTTGTGACGTCTGCAGCTGTGACGTCTGACTACCGTGCAACAGCCCAGAAAGAAGGGGATCCTTCTCTCTATACAAAAAGTCGCAAGCGCGCGGAGCGTGCACGCAATCTTAGCAAAGCGCTGGAAACGCCGGCCCTTTTCGTGCCTAGCGTTGCGCTTGTCAACGCAGCGTAATAAACACTACGTTCCTTAGAATTACTTTATGTATGCCTTTTATAGTATAAAGAAACACACCACAGATATCGGCGTGTTGAGGTTGTGCCCCATATAAGCACTATATTTCATTTTACTCAAGAATACGCACAAAGAAATACGCCGAAACCAGATCAATATTGGTGGGCACTGCGGATGTAGTTGGATTTTAGCCGTTTCGGATGACAGACAAGTAAACCAACAGACCGAAATTCTTTCATCAAAGTATCGTAAGAAGGACTATCGTCTTTAAAAGCGAAGCCCATATGTTTGTCATATCACGTTGAAATGACGACACAAACATCGAACAACGTTCATTTGCGTTAGGATGCGCGATTTGGCTCTGTAGCCTTCGCTCCATTGCCATGAAAAGTTGTCCGCGAGTACAGTTTATACATGCTGCCCTACTTTCTACGAAAGATTATGACGGCGTCTGTGGCAATTCCATATGAAGGAACGCTGGCATCGAGGCACTGTAGCACAATGAAAATAAACCAGCAGCTGTCGCTGTTTTCTGCTCTGATTGGACGCGCACGCGCCTCCAGGAAGCAGCAAGGAAATGAATATTTGATATGTGAAGTTTAACGTGCCGGAACCACCATATGATTATGAAGAGACGCTGTACTGGAGGGCTCCGGACATTTTAACCACCTGGGGTTCTTTAACGTGCACTCATATCTGAGCACACGGGCCTACAGCATTTCCGCTTCCATTAGAAATGCAGCCTGTCTCAGCCGGGATTCGATCTCGCGAACTGCGGGTCAGCGGCCGAGTATACCTTAGCCACTAGACCACCACGGCGGGGCGCAAGAAATGAATAAAATAATGAAAAGGTCCTAGAGTCATCATCATATAGATGTCTTATATTGGTTCTAAAAATGTCTTCTCAACAGTGCATTTGTAGTTAATGAAGGCTTATTTAGGTGTTAAAGATGTAAGCTTGGTGTTTGTTAGCTGGCTTTAACACTTTTACCTGAGATGGCAAATACCGATGACGATCGCACACGAAATCCTTAGCTCATGTGGAGTGCTATAGAATGGCGCACGTCTCGAACCGGAGAACGCGGTCTTGTATATGAGATTGTCTAGCAAACATCTCTTAATGTGCCCATCGACGGCAGTGTTGTCGTCAATGTGTCGCGGTGAAGACTCTAGAAAGTGTCTTGAACGTTTATACGCCCGTTCAAAGCCACACATTGTGCACCAAACTGGCTTTCGCCTGTATCACCTCTACGGCATATGCTAAACAACCTCACCCATCATCCACCTTCAGAGAGTAGAAAGGCCCACATATTTATGACTACCCTTATATATGTACTTCGAACACTACTTGCTGTTAGCACTATACATCAGAAACTTGTTCTTAAGGATATAAACGGCGGACACTAGACGCCAAGGCTGAACTAAAGGGTCACTTCTAATACCTGAGGCTGAAAGCATCCCCTGGCAACAAAATCACAGCATAAGATACATGGACAATTGAGATAAGAAAAGAAGGTCAAGTATCACATGATGAATCGTCATTGAAGTTGCAATAATAAGCCAGCGCGAGTAAGAAGCGCAGAGATAAGTTATCTGAATAAGCGCTGGCAACATTCTAACCGTTGCAAGGCGTTTTGTATTTAGGACACACAGCTGAACAGAGTTGTTTCGCCTCGAACATCTCATAAGTCAATGATTTTTCCTCAGAGCCACGTCCACGTTCAGTTCATAGGTGGCGCCAAGTTTAGAGGAGAAATACTTGAAACTCTTGTGAGACGTATTTTGAGGATAGAGGAAAAAAGTAGAAAATCTAAGGGCTTCTTTTTGTTAGACACAATATTAATCATAACTAAGAGACAATGGTGCCACGGAAAGACTTATTTAAAGAATAAGTTAATCCCGGAACGCATTAATAGGAAAGCGGGGCTTCACATAGCTGGCGTTCTGTAAGTGTGCATAACGTGGACATTAAACTATTCGCGTAAATATCGCACTAATACTCTAGGCAATCACTATAGGTACCTTTGCGTAATTGAGAACTGTAAGTAACTTCCTAAAGCTGATAAATATTTCAGACAAGGCACTTTTTGCACTGCACGCTTTCTCACGGCATCTTTGCACACAGTCCTCGCACCCGTTTCCAGAGTTTGTTGCACCGGTCAACCAAATAACATCGGCGAGCCAACACGTTAGCGTTGTTTCACGGATACTGAATTCAACCATAACATACAATAAAAGGCGTCAAGTCCTTATGTAAACTTCCTTATACAGAGAGATCTGCGTAGTCAACAGAGCACATCTGGTGACTTCCGCTTCAGTGTATAATTCAGTACAAGTCTGGCGAGTGTACAACACAATTGCCGTTCTTTTTTTAATGCAGTATAAGTTTTATCTGCTCTCTCTGTCTGTGGAAAAGCACTTTAACCTACAATTGATGCTATGCTCTTAGAGGTAGAACGCATTCGTAAACGATTAACTTATGCTGCGAAGAAAGTGTAGTAACCTTAGGAAAACTGTAGCGATATAAATTATGTACTCATCAAATATTACTATAGAACAGTTTTCATAGAATTAATATAGAATACAAAAATTGGTTCCTACGACTAAACGTGCAGCATTTTCACTGTGTTCCTCGTCAATCTCGGCTAAATACTAGTACACAATGAAATTGATGCCGTTATATCCACCTATTTTAAAGTTCCGTGCTCCCAACCTGCAGATGCAGAAACTAGCGCCTTTTAAAACACTAAACCATTACCGTTCTTCAATATTCAAAACACATGACAGCGGAGAACTTGCATCATAATTGGATGAACTTGTAAATTTCATTAAATCAGAGAAGCACCACGGCTTGTATGCCTCTTCCACCATACGAGTTTTCCTATAAGTACACTAGAGGGAACTTTGGCGCTATAGTGTCAATGGGAGGTGCAATGCACAGCGCTTCATTCAGCATGGAAATGATGGAGAGCACACAAATTTGCTTGGTCTTTCCTATCTATTGCTTTCTTCTCCTTTTTCGGCTCCATGTGGCCTCAATTCGTTTCGCCCCAATACGAAGTTCAGCGAAGGTTCAACAGTTACGCTTCACCACCTTGACCTCTTTAGGCTCACCAATTCCGATAGGGTGACCAAGTTCTCAAAAGTCCGTTATTTTAGTCGAAACAAAACCAAAACACAACAATAAACAACGCCAGAAGTGCCTTCGAAGACCGCAAGCATTAACACTAGGCAAACATGTTTTCTACCCATCATTTTCGTGGTGGCTAAGCTATCGCTGTTCTAGAGTTTTCTCTAGCTAATTTGAGAAACTCTATGTAATTCACAGCATCGCTAACAAGTACAACGGTTATCCAGTTTACTGGCTTACCTGCAATTCCCAGGCAGCTCAAGGAAGACGCTTTTAAAAGCACAACGCTGCTAAGAGCAACAACCATAGATCATTGACTGCCACGGCTGAGGAATACTCTGTAACGCCCAAAGAAACACTTTTATCTGACCCATATCCTGTAGAAGTGTCTGTCAACTGGCCGGTCCTAAGCAAATATGCTGTATCGATAACATGCAGCCATGAAGAGAAGAGGGCAACTTATCTTCAGGAGTCTGCTGTGCCCCCTTCAGTCACGACGTACACCACTGTGTACGCAAACGTCGAGGGCACGTCACACACCGCATGTTTCTTCAACTGGCCTGAAACTAGGTGTGCACATACGTGCAAGCTTTCCGAATGAACACCGTAGCGATCAACTAATTCCATTTTGCTGCGTATTGCTGCAGAGTATGACTTGCCTGTAGACACCACCTTGCTTCAAACCGGTAGTTCAAAGTTCTGTGTTCCAGGATCCGCGTTAGAAGTATTTTTGTTCTGCGCTCACAACGAATACAACCAAACAACAAACTGTGCATTCATTTCGGGCCTGTTAGTTGATTATTTCATGTTAATATTAACGCTGACTGGTGGCGCAATACATAAATAATTAGTTACACACTCAATAACATTACTTACTGAAACTCACGCAAAACAACACATTCCTTCATTTCATATGAAATAATGAGCGCCATTAAATTATGCGATGCGAATTTCACGCATTTCCAACTATCCATCTTAGTTCATGACTGAAGGGGATATCTCTTGCTCGCTATTTATTGGTAGTGAATCTTAAAAAGGCATTTGAAAAAAAAATGCACCCAGCTCGTTTCGCTGGTGAGAAAGCCATCATTTCAATAACAATGATATCTGGTCTTTAACATCCCAAAACTACCATAGGATTATCAGAAACGCCATGGTGGAAGGCTCCGCAATTTGGCCACCTGGGGTTCTTCAATGAGGACGGTACGATAATCTAAAGATGGCCGAGTGGTGGCAGTGACATCACAGTGAAAAAGGCTGATTGTCCAGTGCAATGGCTGATTGATGGCACTGCCTAAAGTCTACATTTCCTCAAAACTGAATTACGTAGAGATGGAAGGGGGGGGGGGGCTGTCTACATCACTTACTTCTATTCGAGCACGCGCTTATGTGTGACCTAGCTTATGGGTGGGTACAGCCATCTGTGGTCCCCAGGACCGAATCAGACAAAAGTCCAAACTGAAGTGAGAGCCCAGTGCTCCGTTTCTTCATCTACCAGCATTAAGCAAGGCGATATGGGTAGAACTACAGTGATGGAGTTTAAACTCATAGCAGGGAAATGACATAACACTGTCCTTTCAGTTTTGTAACGCATAATTACGGCAGCCGTCTTTAACCCTACTGTAGGCTTTCAGCACATTTTACTGAACAGCAGCAATTATGAAGTCAGCAGTCTCAGTTTTCGTATACTCACTATACTTGACTCATTTTCTACTGTCGACCGAATTCCCGTATTCCCTAAAATGTAATAATATTCTGGTAGCCCTTCAATGAGGGAGAGCGCTGTTCTCGCAGTGAGGCAAATCGGAGACAGAATAATCCACTTCTGATAATAACGACGCTTAAGTCGCAGTAAGAAGCAGCCTGTTGTAGAATACTTTCCACATATTTATTGTACTCCACGATATCTACCCTATAATGCATCGACAAACAGTTGGAAAATGAAGCAAGAGTACGCTGTTGTACTAGGGTTTGACAGCATCCCACGCGCTCCTATCTGTTCTTGGCCCGGGAATTGACCAAGATTCCACCGCTGCTATTCGCTGCTGAGTTATTGTGACTATGCCGTTACTGGCACTGAGGACTCGGGAGGAAGACGCCGAGCATGAAAAGACTAATGAGGAAAGTTATAGGCGAACACTTATCGCCACATTACGAAGATCTAGACGCTGATGTCCTACATCGTGACGATCTCGTCGAAGGCTCTCCCAGGCACCCGCTGCGGCTCGCTATCGAGAGTCTTTGTTCCCCTCACCCTCAAAATGAAAAAATGCTTTAAACTTCACTGTCCAATTACCCGAGACAGATCACTTTCGACGGTGCCCCGCACACCCGCCCTGGTCTTTGATCGGGACCAAGTTGTCTCTTCTTTGGGTGAAAATGCCACTAGGTGGCGTGTCCCACGCTCGTACTACCGCCGCATCACCGGCAGCATCGAAGAACCCGCGCTCGCCACGCTGATTTTACGGGGCACATCGTCATCCATGCTGACGCC